>JAUKNK010000640.1:52500-105000 GCA_030765055.1 Mantis religiosa | reverse complement strand
ACCAGCCGTGGCTGCTGGGAGTCAAGCTGAAAATGGAATTTGGCAGTTTTTGCTATTATAGCAGGATTTGTTCACTGATATCCTTTATTTACTGGTTTATCATGTTAAAGTTGATGTTAGAGGAAGATCAGGAGTTTCTTTCAAACGTAATAACTGTTGATGAAACTTGGCTACATCACTTTGATCCTGTGAGGAAACAGCAAAGCTCAGTATGGAAATCCCCTTCATCACCAACCCCCCCAAAAGCAAAAGTGCTTGCTTCTGCTGGAAAAGCTATGGCCATCTCATTCTTTGATATTCATGGAATGGTTTATCAGCATGTTGTACCTCCACACACATCAGAAACTGGACAATACTACAGGATGTCCTGAAAACATTGCAAGTCCATATCAGGCGCAAAAGACCACATTCCGAATCAGGCTGGATGCTGCACAACAATAATGCGCGACCGCACATTGCCAATTTTGTAGCTGAATACCTTGCAAAAATCAACGTAAAGTGCATTCCTCACCCTCCCTAACTTGAAGAACGCCTTCGTGGGAGGCATTATCCATCATCGGAAGCAGTGCTGAAGGCTGCGGAGGCGACTTTGATCTCTCAAAAATGTTTTCCATCATGTCTGTGAGGACTGAAAGAAACGCTGGGACAAGTGCATCGTATTCAGGGGAGACTACTTTTGAGAAGGATCATCAAAATTACGAGGATGAGTAAAGGTAGATTGCCAAAAAAATTATTCCTTTTTGAACAGCCCTCGCAGTAATCCATTTCTGCCTAGTGTAACATATATGCCACATAACAGACTGCCATTGTTTTCTCTTGTTGGCAACAATGCACTAATTTGAAATGGCTATTTTTGTATGTATTTCAGTTAAGAGCTCTTTATTATTGATATTTAATTGGGTTTCTGCCAGTAGTAAGCAGGAGGAAGTCGGTGTGTGGGGCTTTACTTACTGAAGACTTTTTCTGAATTAGATTATATCTTGGAATAAAAAGTATTGTTTCCTATCGCCGTATATCATATACTCGTTAAAACATTTGCCTGATTACAAATTTAAGGATAGTATAATTTATGTATAGGTCGAGCACAAAATGTAGTTAATTTTTATGGTAATAATCCAGATTTTAAATTTGTGTTGTATATATGTTTTCACTTCGCAGAACAACCATTATAATCATTATTTCTTTTACAGAGGCCTGTCTATGCATGAAATGCTGGCTATTCCTGAGGAGGAGGAACAGGACGCGACAGATATAATTATTAAGCCTCCTGAGGCTAACGTGTAGGATAAAAATTCTGCTGTAGAATATGAAGGTGGAAAAGTGGACAATCTTGAAACAAGGCTGGTGCAGAAGTGATTTTGGCTAATAAAAGCATGTTGGGTGCTCTCCTGACAAATCACAAAATGGCCTTTTAGATGAAACAGAAGGGTTACAGTTCTTAAAATCTATAATCAGAAATTGGATTCCGAAGGATCTGGAAAGTGTTAGTACTATATTTCCTGACAGTGATTGTAGTAAATACAGAAGCTTGTCTCCAGTTCAGTGCCTTGAATTGTTTTGGAATGACGAATTATTAAATTTCTCATGACTGAATCAACAAAATTTGCTTTGTTAAAGAACTGCCCGGACCTAAAATAACATATGAATACATAAAAGGCTTCCTAGGAATTCTAATTCCCTCGGACTATAATCCTCTACGTAGCAGAATATGTAACTGGGACTGTGGGTTGGATATTGTTGAAAGGTGTGGTGTCCCTCAGTTCGGCGCGATTATGTGGCAGGGGTTTGACTCCTTAGGTCGTCAGCCTCGCCAGTGATAATGTGAAAATATCGATGTCCGCAGCTGCTCTCGGAATTATCCTAACATTCGAAGAATATAAGATCTGTAGCAAGGATCTCTTGATTCAGGGCGTTTTGGGTGGATCAATTAGGGTACTTGGAAAGAAACACAGTTTTTTTCTCTTATGACGATCAGTTGTATTTCAATTACTCTTGAAATACATGTTAATTAGACGAACTCTGAATGATTGGCTTCGCGCTGGCGTGGTTGTACTCCCGTGTCTAAAACACGACTCCCCGTATTGGCACCCAGCTACTAACTACCTTTAATTGAAGGCGATTTCTTTAAATTAAACGTCTGTTCAGTTTGGCCTGCAGTAGCCAAATAACCTTAATGAACGCGATTTCTCTCCACGTGCCATCGCACGATGTTTTAGCTTGGCCCTCAGCCACCAACTGACTTTAGATATATATTTGTTCCCAGATAGGTCACATGACACTTCGTTTTCCTCTTCAGTTCATTATTTTTAATTAGTTGGTTGGTAGAACGCATATGACGTCCCTTTTACGAGAACAACCTCTACAGACCACCGAAGATTTCTCCTGTCAAAACTATGCTTGAAAATAAACACCGGGTGCGACCCTTAAAATTTATGGATGCGTCCGACCTAACTATGGGAGAACAAATCGTACCCTTTCAGAGTCCGTAGCAAACTTGAAAATACACACAATATATTTGTCTCAATATATGTATAAATTCCTTTGACATTCAATTAATCTTCCATATATTCCTCAACAGTTAATTAATCAACTCGAGGAACAGAGTACCGTTTCAATATGAGAAATGGCATGATTTCCAACATGTTGAAAAGAGACAGATTTGAAACCAGTATGAGATTCATTCACTCATGTGATTACACTCAGATCAATGTTAATTATAAAATGTGGAAACTTCGTCAGAAATTCAGACTTTTTCTACAGAAAACTGTAGAGGAACTCCAGCAACAACGTGCTGTAAAGTGTGATACTACTTTGTGCATAGAGTGTTTTGTACAATATCACAAAGGGTGAGTACTGTTGCCTAAATACAACAGGGATGACATGTACTGCATTGTCGTACATACTACCTAAAATGTATATTCTGCCTAGCTTGACATATATGTTACACTCCCGTTTGTTTATATTGTTAATTATTTTGTTGTTTTGCTTGTAGTAGTATGTTTCTTTGATAACAATAAACATATAAATATATACTTCCCAAAATTCAAAAGTGGAAGTTAATTCAGACAGAAATGGGCCAAATGCCTCGCGTTTATGATAAAGTGAAATTATGGGAGATAAAAACAAAACGTTAAGTACACACCTAATAAAGCTGCACTTTACAATAATCACAATGAATGAAACACTCCACATAGTTTCCGATACAGATATATGCAGCAGGACTTCAAAGCGGAGCGGAGGATGCCTCCGTCTCTCTGCAACTTTTGTCACTTTCTTCAAAGCGGCCCGCCTTCGCTTATACTCCCACATACCAGTAACTTGGAGTACAGTAAGTAATACCACAGACAGATCACTTGGAATCTAGGTGTGTCTGAAGTGTTTGGTGATTAATCCTGATTTGCATCTGTAACGGGCACAGTAGGAAGAAAGAAAAAAAACGTAATGATGGTATGCGTATTTAGCTTGTACCTATGTAATTTTTTATAACACCCTTCAAAGAGAGAAAATGAGCCTAACGTATCCTCTGCAATTTTCATAATGGAGATAAAAAACGAAATCCAATGAAATTAGTATGTATGCTTTTTTATCAAGTAGGTTCTGAATTTATAGGACATATGTGATAATATAAAGTACTTGATAAGATAAAAAACTTATTCTGCACAACAGAAATAGTTTCCCAAAGGTAGAGCTTACTTAAATGGTAAAGGTACGGTATAATATAAAACATTTCGTCAGCAATTCTAGTCACTGACAGAGCCTCACTGTCACTGCTGCCATTATTCTGTAGAAATTATCAAGCACTCTTCTTCTTGTTCCATTAAATATTTTTTCCAACCATCAATAATTCTTTGATGGTCGCATAAAGCTTTGACAGATATCACCTCTCCACTTGCCAATGAGAGAGCATTAGAGCAACTATTGTATTTTCAGTGAGTGCACTTCAACTTATACGCTTTTGCTCGACGTTAAGGACGCAATAATCAATGCTTACTAAAATTTCTCGATATGCTTATTCCTTTATCAGATAGTACAACTCTACTCTTGTTTATGTTCCATGAACTTATCTACTGCATATTCTTCGTCCTTTGTTCAAAGCATATCCAGGATGGGTGATCAGCACAATGTCGAGTAGCGATGAGGAAGGAAATGAAATATAGTGATAAAAAGGATGATTAGGATTATTGTTTTTCATTAGAATAAGAGCAGCGAGCGCCTTATTTTCTGGCATCTCTCACCAAAGTATTGCTAAATTTATCGTACCTAGCATCTGCCAACATCCAATTTACATTTTCTTGGATGTTACTTGTAATGAAGACACAAATGCCCCAGGAATTAAGGAAAAATTATATAGAAATTAATATTATCTGCAGGGCGGAGATTTTTAGGTACAATATTGCCTCATTTTGGCTTTACAATAGCTTTCTCCAGGGGTTTCTGGATTAAAATAGGTTTTTAAATTTTATTATTGTTTATGAATATATATAATTTTCATTTTCTGCTGCTCATTTGTAAGATTTATTCAAGAGTATATCACAAAAAAGTACACATTGTCAAAGATATTCATTAAAGAACCACAAAACAGAGTTTACTGTTTGCTTTCTAAATTATTTTTTACTCTGCAGTAGATAGTTACATACATACTCAAATTTTCAAGGGTAAAGGATTTCTATTGTCAGGCAACATATTCTTGTATGACGAAAACTTTCTTTCAGCAGAACATTACGTCATTGGTGCGTAGATCATTGATGTCAGTGCAGTGGGTTCTATGGGTGGATTTCCTGTATACTTTTCTCCCTGCAAAACTGAGTTTATGATTTTTCATATCTTAAAACCAGGGTTTTGTTGAATAATCTTCTGCACCTTTGAAGAACATTCACCTCTTACTGGTACAAGTAATTGTTATCTCGAAATATGTCAATGATATCTACAACATCTTTCTTTCAGGGTATCTCCCTTTTCTATGGGAGAATAGCTTTTAGTATAAATCCAAAACGCATGCTAATATAAGCAAGGGATGCTGCAAGAGTGGGGCACTCGAGTGATCTCTTAGGCTTAGCAATGGAGAAAGCTTCTGTATCATCTAATTCACTGTCGACGTATTCAATATCCTTTAAGTACTCAGCATAGCATAGTCTTTTTGTTATGGAGATGAATGTCCCTTAAGGACGAATTTCACATGTTTTACTAATTCTCTTTGAATATGACCTTCCAAGTTGACTTTGAAAATCGCAAACAACATTCTTTAAAAAAATAAAGCAGCTATTTAGGTTACTTTAGGTGTCAAACTTACATTTAGGCTTTTTTGGGAGGGGGGTGAATAAATGTACTTGCCCCAATTATCTGAGTTACGATTAGAGCTTATTTAATTGCAACGTTGCGTTTCTCTCTCTTAACCAGAAATAGACGGTGGTTGAAGCATCAAGAAGGAAGAAATAACGTACAGAAGGGTAAAGGTTGAACAAATGACGGGGATTCTTCATCTCGATGGCAAGAACTCACTGTCCAACCAACAACACGAGTCTGAAAGCATACCTGAGTGATAAGGAATGGAATGAAGGAAAACGAATGTACGCACCACAGCTCAGGTGAAAAGTAGTAGTCGCTTTTTTGTTTCAAATCTGTCTCTTTTCATCATATTGGAAACAATTTCATTTCTCATATCCAACCCTCAATCTCAGTAATATATTCTGCTAGATAGAGGATTATAGTCCGAGGAATTAGAATTCCTAGGAACCCTTTTAATTCTTCATATGTTATTTTGGGATCCGTGCTGTTCTTGAACAAAGTAAATTTGGGGGAAAATCTCAAGAGCATCAGGGAAGATAACCTTGAAATGTCAGACTCTTACCGACTAAACACCTCCCCCTTTTCCATTATCCCAGAAGGAACCCCTAAAATGGGCATGACATCAACTTGGCACCCTAAGTCCTTATTTACTTTTAACCATATCTACCAGATTACCAGTCTTCAACTCCACACCCGTAAGTGCATAAGTATTTGCATTTCCTCTTTGCCTTTCCCATTTTTGCAGAAAATCAAGGTGTGTTCCACTGAGTAAATATCACTACACTAGTCACACTAGTCACAAAATGAGAAGTTGTAGTAGCAGTACTTAGTAGTAGTTGTTAGTAGTAATAGCAATAATAGTAGTAGCAGCAGTAGTAGTAGCAGAAGAAGATCTATTTCAAGTCAAGGGATATTTTATATATTGAACCATAGGCAGTGGTAATTCATGCAGTGAAATGATATAGCAAGGAATTTTGTTCAGTATAACTTTCAAGCTAAGTTTAGGTTATCTCCCTGGAATCTGATGGTAAAGTGCACTGAAGAAACATCGAGGAGGAAAAGGAGCTTTGTCAATGAGAATGAACCTGGTAATATTCGAACGCGGACTTCCCGAAAGACAACCTCAGCATTCCGCGGAACTACCTTGGGACTGGGATTCGGATATCATTACGGAGGGGATTCGGTACGTAGGCCACCATGCTGGGCCCATTGTTCCTATGTCCCCAAGTGGGGTACCCCCAGGAGGAAGGATGTGGCAGAGGGCGGCCGACCCAAGGAGCCACGGCAGTACAGAGGGCAGGCTCCCTACAGTTTACTTACAGAGAGATTTTCCCCGACAGCCCAGGACCACGAACACGCTCCCCTACAGCGAGATGGCAACGAGCCCAGCAGCCGAGCCCTAATGGTCGCAGGCAGGAGATCTGAGTCCCAAAGGTCCCTGGCTGGCTGAACCGAAATGGCCCCAGCAAAGGAGCGAAGGCCAGCAACTGACCTTCCGGAGGAGGAACTAGTTTTTCTCAGAGCATACCATCCTGCCATGCACCGCCGAGACCACCAGATGAAAGATGATATGAAATGATAATGGAGATGAAATGGAATGACAGGAAGTTCGGGGGATGTAATTAACCCACCAAGCATTCGCCTAGCGACCCGGGAATATCCCCAAAAAACCTATGGGTCAGGCAGGTTGGTCACGGAAATCGAAACTGGCCCTCCCGAATGCGGGCCTCAGAACGAAACCGCCTGAGTCATATCACTCGGTAATGTATGAGACTGAAATTTATATATATACATATATGTATAAACTGGGGTTATAAAGCAGGGTGCATGCTCTCTGAGTTCTTTATTTACTTTGATACGATAATGGGAGATATTAAGGACTTTTTCATTACATGACGCTTTTATTAATACATACGAGTAATTACTTTTTATACAGCAAAGTGAATAAATAACACCACTGAATTTGCATCAAAACTCAATTTATAAGTCTTCAACAGTTCTTAGGAAAATTAATCCAATCAGAAAATGGGAAAGGGAACACACTAAGTAAAGCTTGAATGTGGATGGGGATAGGTTACCCTACATATTTACAAAGTAAAAGTCACATCACTATAATACAGGCAAATACCAATATTTGGAACTGGTATCAAGTTTGCCAAATTGTAAGAAAAACTTCTCCTAAGAATAGCTTCAATATTGCTCTAGTTCAACGTATACAGCAATTATTTGTTCCATGAACTAATACAGAATTTGGAGTAAAATATGACTGAAGGACTACGATAAATATAAAAATATAATTAAAGTAGGAGTTCGTTTTGCGTCCTATACTATCCTACCCTACCCTACCTTACATTATACTATGTTTTATTTTAGGTTTGTGTATAAGTTCCTAGCGCACTTTTTTCGTGAATTGGTGCTCCTGCTACAATGGGTTTATTTCTTGATTGTCACTCTTTATGTGAAGTTCAACTGTTGTTCAATCGAATTACGTATCGAAGTTTGTCATTTGATGTTATTGAGTATAGCTTCAGATGCCTGAAAATGTACTTTCAAGTGGACAAAGTGGAACACTTCCAACATACATATACTACATTTGAATTCAACAGAGGGGCGAAAATAATCGAGGCATACAGAAACATGCGCCGTGTATGGGGACAACGCCTTCGGCGAGAGCACTGCAGGGAAGTGGTTATCTCGATTTAAGAAGAGCCGTTTTGGTATTAATGACTCAACGTTCAGAACGACCTACAGGATATGATAAAGGTCCTCTTAACCCACTAATCCTCGATAATCTATGTCTGTGTACCCGAGAACTGCTAAATGATGAACTGTGACCATTCCACCATCATACGCTTGCATTCAATTGCCAATGTCCAAAAAGCGTTTTTCTGGGTACCAGGCTCTAACCTGAAACCAAAATAAATCAATGGTTACCCATATTGGCAAATTAGCCCAGCGTTGGCAGTCCTTTTTTTTTTTAATGTTTAGTTAAATCATATCAGACGGTGAATGAAAAGGGTGAAATGATGCTGAAATGTGTCCAGGGTCCGTGGTACTTACAGCTACCCAACATTGGTCATTAAGGATAAGGGAACACCCCATAAAAACCTTATCCAGGCAACTTACCCTCATCGAGATTCGAAGGGAATACTTCACATGAGCTAGACGGAGATGAAGTCGCGGATAGGGCCGCCTTAAAATCGACACCCCAGAGCCAGGAATTGAGGTCGGACCCTCTGCAGGAGAGTCACGAAGGAAAACCACTGCGTTAACCCGGCGCCTATACAAGAAATATTAAATACTACAAAGATATATTTGCTGTAAATATTATAGATAAATAATAAGCACGCCTTATTTATATCTATTTGGGTACCATATGTGCAAAATTAGATGGACATAAAATGCAGTTGTTTCCTTGTAAGTTAATGAATTTAAATACAAAATTTAATATTGAGACCTCTCTTCCATTTTTGAGTTATTTTATTCTCTCTCTTTCTACCTCCCTCTCTCTTAAATATTCTTACAATATTCTTACAATATCAATGTATTTTCTTGGGGGAAAGTTAGCTGTATTGAAAATGTGAGCAAGCAAACCTTCAACACGTGAAAAGAAAATAGGGGAATTTCTTACAAATGTATACGAAAAATGAATCTACATTGAAAAGTCGATATCGAGGTTTCAAACGAAATACACATCATGCTTAAAAAGTGAAAAGCAGTTAAACACGAAAGTTTGGAACTCATGTTCAAGCTGAGCTTTTTCCAGGGATACAATACGAAGAAAATCCCCGCTTTAGAATGCTCTTTACGTGGAACATTTTGATATTCCCAAAATGATCACTATTTTGATTAAAATGCTGCGTATTTAAGAAGTTTTTATGACATATAAATGTTTGTGCTCTATTGGAAAGTCCTCAGAATAACTCTTCAAAGTGAATAAATTTTACACAGCGGTAATTTTCTAAGAGAGGAAATCTTACAACAACAAAAATTGGGAGAAATTAAAACATACAATTTGTCAAATACATTTCTTTTAGATGAACTATTTCTAACATAATAATTTTTATTTGTTTCAAATTTTCAATAAACATACCCTATTGTTTTAGATAATTGATGGACATTAATAATTTATTTACACTAGCCGTATATCGGCTAAGGCTTTAGATAGATAAAGTCAACATGAAAAATTCAATGCCGTGGCCGGGATTTGAGCCAAGGATCGCTTGGTTTCCGTCCAGTCACTATATCTAACATTTACTGTATTTCAAATAGTATGTCTTTTATTTTCATTTTATCTCTTGGTCATGTAAAAAGTACAGACATTATTTCAAAAGGTCAATGTCACTCTTGAAAGATTTACTGTATACACTTACTTCCCTTGCACCAAAAGGAAAATTAGCAATAAGGTATTTTTTAGAAATAAAAGATAACTAAATACAGTAACAAGCTTCTGTAAAAATAGAAGAGTCATGCGACATTGGCGCATCAGATTTTTCAGATATATGTTTGGGTATTCTAACATATGTAGGTACGCTAATTTAAACTTGTTAGCTTGTCCCATTACTACCGGATATGTCGGAACGGTCTCATGTAGTGCGTTAAAGTCTTTTCCAAAATAGGAACGTTAAGGGCTTCTAATAGAGGGAAATTAGAGGGTATCTAATTGAGGTTGTTACGTGGACGTGGACAACGTCAGTCCGAGGTAAATAATAGCTTTAAAGGCCGATCGATGCAGAACAAATCGAGGAAGCCCTCCTTTGATCACTGCGTTCCTCTTTGCCACCTAAGGTGCTTTTGGTAAGTTGGTTTGCCTTTAAATTACGTAAATGGCATCGCCGTGATTTCTGTAAATGCTGGCTAGAAAACCAGAAGTTCTGTGGTATTTTGTAATGATATGTCAACGTAGAGGACCTAATAAAGAACAAATAACTGCGTAACTTCTATGTACATTCCAGTTAAATTCTTATTGAATAAGATTAACTACTGGTAGTTTACCAGCAGTAGTTCGAAATAGTAAACAGTGAGATTAGAGAAACAATAATTTTGTTTCTGTGTACACACAAACAACAAAAGTAATTCAGAAAGCACCAACCACCGGGCTTTAATAAGGACGTGCCGTAAAACTGACGCCACGTTACTGCTCTATGTAGGTGCTTTATTTTACTCATTTATCATGACTGCCTACGAGGTTTAGGACAAAGGAAGATAGCTTGATAGTTGTGACGTATTTCAGCCGAGAGTGAGGCCTGCAGTGCGTGTGACGTCAGGCAAGAGTCGTGTAGTACCAAGTTGCCTATGTAAATGGCGCTGTGAGTACAAATTTGAGGGTTCAGTCAGGTGTAGCGCATTCGATGACAATCTAGCTGCCACTTACCAAATGGGACTGTTAAATTTACACTGTGACGATTTGTTGAAGGACAAATATGCACACAAGAAAGACTTGGTTGATTTTTATAACAATATTCCCCAAACCAGATTTCCAACGTTGTATTAACTTGCCGCATGGACATTCTGTACGTTTGGCTTAACATATGTGTGCGAACAATTTTGTTTCTGTTAAGAAATTAGCTAAGTTCAAACCCCAAAGTACCTTGTCGGATCACAATCTAACTTGCAAGCCTTCAATTACAAATTTCCCAGACATTACGTCCTGACATTGATAAACTAATTAAAGAACAACAAAACAAAAGGTGTCGTAAAATGTCCGGTAATCTTGTTCTGAATAGGTCTCGTCTAAATTGTAGAGAAAATTAATTTTTTTAAACTTTATAACATGTCTGACATTCAGATAAGCTAAGAGTTCAAGTTTTATATATTGTGACTTCGGAGGTTTGTAGAATTACAACGCCGATTTGCAGAAATTAAGAATCTCCTTTATTTCCATAGCAATACACTGTTCAAATCTCACGTAACAACATTACATCACATGTACCTCACCAAGGTCGATGACAGTAACAAACAGCTTACTCAACTTCCACTGTTGACAACACTCTTGTTACCTATCTTTACAACTCTTGTTACACAACTGACTCATCACTAGCCATGGCTTCTTTTTATACACGCATTCATGAATTCCAGACTGTTATCGAATTTTCCCTAAAATGTCACCAGATAAAACACGAATGTTCTAGAATGTAACTATATCGGTGCCGGCAAGTCTTTCACCTCTGTAATAGACTATCCATCTCTTGTTTATCGGCGCTATAGTTAATTACTTATGTACCACACTGTTCGCCTATCAGTTCCCTTGTGTGCGCAACCCGCCTTATCGGAATCGGGTTCGTGACAATACTTGCTCATAGCACTGAGCTAAAATATAATTGTTTATAAACTGTAACCAACCGTATAATTAAAGCAGTCAGCATTAATATTACAACACCCAAGCTGTATGTTGTACATATTAATATCCGATACGTTTCCTGTCTTCCCTACGCTGTCGGAACCACAACAATCAAACTTTTTTCTTCCTCTTAGGCAGCAGAAATCATCGCGGTGATGTCACACATTAATCTGCCTTTCGTTCGGGAGCAAAGAACTGAAGGAGGCAACTTCAGAACGCCACTACCTCTCTTCCCCTTGTTCAGGATAACGGTGTGGCAATCGGTTCTCGGCAACCTATTATGTCAAAATCATTCCAAAGAGTTTCAGCAAATGACGAACGAAGTACATATATTTAAGAAAAATATATAACATGTGCCTGATGTACCATTATATGGTTCATTTCAGCTCTAAAATCTTCTCGACAGATTTTCGGGTCAACTTTCGTCATACACTTGTTCGTCCATTTTCAATTGCTACATTTCTATATAAAGTAAATAAACAAGTAAGTACTTTGGCAACGGTACTGCCAATTGAAGAATCATATAAGCTCCACCGGTGTGCTGGAAATTTCTTCTCCAGGAGTTCCGTGCCAGCAGGTCTACATACAGGTGGCTATGGCTTTGAAAGCTAATGCTTAACAATCACTGATTGTATAATGTCTTACTTTGCTATAAGTGACAACACTGGAAAAAGATGTCGGGGGAACCATTTGGCTTTGAATGGAAACGAACAGCGATCTTCGGAGCTGGAAAGGGCAAATGGTTCTGGTTTCCTGGATTACCTTCGTATACCTATAGTCTGCCAAGCACAAGAAGGCAACCTAGAGGAATGCGTTACGTAATCACTTTTATTGGCCGCGCGGTGTTTGTGCTCGCCTTCCGAGTATGACAAGAATGCTAGATTCGTTTAAAGTACTCATGTGATGTCACATAACTCACAATATGCGTAATTACCTATCACTACAGATCTTGCAAAAAACATTAGATCTGGCAGCATGGGTGACTCATATGTACTCTCATACACTCCTTTCCTAGTAAACAGATCAACCACCAGAGCAGATTTAAACAGTACAAACCTCTCTCCCCTTCATTACTGTCTTGCCTTCTTATGGTGAGTAGACAGCATCTGTTGCTTCTTCAGAATTAAGGGTTACCTGTTTCGAATCAACGGTTTACATGCAAAGTTCTTATCACTATTGCTTTTAGTTAAATTCCGTCAATATTTAATTTTGCTTTAAGTTTCCGTACGATATGATTCACAGTTCAGTTGTGTGCCGGTTTTTTGGTGTAGACCTTTGATAACTTGCCAGCTCTCTGATTTAGACGTATATGATATAACTTACTCTATTAAAGCCCTTGTTAGTTATTATATCCACCGTTTACCGTACACGAATAAGTTACCTGCGATCAGGTCTTCTGCGACCACACTTATGCTACAAAACAATTATGCATGAATGTGCAGTTTTTCTTTCTTGAAGGTATGCATGGGTGCGAAATTTATGGATACACTTCTTTAACACACAAATAGAGAGAGAGACTCCAGTACAATAAAAAATAAACATAGGTCTTTTTCATTCCACAAATTTATAAATACACATTTATAATTATATTTAACAACAGCTCGCTTTCTTTTGCAGATGAAGGATGAAATGGCAGTTCACGGTAACGGCCAGTCTCGCTACATTGAGGAATTTGCGCTCTTTTCATCACAGCAGCTGCGAAGTTGTTACTGCATATATGAATGATGTTATCTATAGTAAAAAGGAAACTTAGAAAAAGTTTATAATATAACTGGAGTCAGAACAAACAAATCTTGGGTGATTAAAAATAGTTTAAAAGATAAATGGCAAAAAGAATGGACAGACAGTCTAGAAGGTAGAAGAGTGTTTGAAATTTTTCAGAACGTCAAAGAGAGACTAAAATTGAATTTTATTCAACCAACAAAGGGATTTATACATTATATAACTGGACACGGACCTTATAAGACCTATTGGAAGAAAATCAATAAAACTGAAAATGATATATGTGAATTATGTAACAAACAAGATAATCCTGAACATGTAGTATTTGAATGTGGAAGATATGCAATTCACCAACAAGAAGAGAGGCATGCGCTAGCAGGATATATCGTATATGACATAATTCGAGATCAACAATTGGTAAATAAATTACAAGTTTTGACTAACTTTGTAAGTAAGAAAGCATGGGAGGTAAAAATATTCAAAGGAGAAAGAGTTGATAATAGGCGAAGAATAGTACAAGATCCAAGAAGGAGTTCTAGAATACAAAATAGGATAAGACGGGAAGAATTATTGAATAATCTAACAATGGAGTTGACTGCATGGGCGGCGGAGGGAGAGAGTGATGGCAGAGGCCATGGTGGACTACAGAATTAGTAGATTTAGATATAGATTTAGGAAATAAGGATTTTGTAATTTTTATAGTTGTTTTCTTTTGTTTTTTGCTTTTTTGTGTTTATTTCTGTTATTTTATTTCATTTTATTTTTGTAGAGTAGTTTTCTGAGAGATTTGTATAATTATAACATTTGTAAGGATTTTATGGAAAAATAAAGAGAAAATTTGGATATATGCCCCGGTATAGTTGTCTAGGTGCCGGGGTAGAATATTCAGATTTTATTTATTTATTTATTTATTTATTTATTTATTTATTTATTTATTTATTTATTTATTTATTTATTCATTTATTTAGTACTTCTCAGTTAACATATACCTCGCTTCTTCCTCTTCCTCTCCCTCTCCTCCTTTTCCTCCTCCTACTCCTCCTCATCCTCATCATCATGATCATCATCGTTATTATTATCATTATCATTGTCGTCGTCGTCATCATCATAATAAAATAATAATTATAATTATAATAAATCTTCATATGTAAAGGGGACATGCTTTCACTTGCTCTCGCTCTCTTAAGTTACTATTGTGCATAGTACACCTCCAAAAGGTATTTCCAATTAAATAATTTGTGCAGCACCTTCTACTGTGTAGAGAATACTCAATAATTAAGGAAACTGTAGTAACTTGTATAACAAAACCGTATTATATAACAAATTTTTAATAAATTGTGACGTACTTAAATACAACTTAAGCAGCAGAGTCAGAGAGTTCACTAGATAATCAACTTTATAGCTATTTATGATTTTGCTTCTGAGCAAAGATTAAAGACACGCAGCAATTACTTTTGTTTCTACCTCAATATACCAACAATCGCGCAATGCATAGTTCTACTTTTACTGATGTTACATTTATTCCTGCTTTCTAAAAGTAGTAGTATTCCTGGTAGTTATTGGTTTGAAATGAGTTTTGTTTACTGATCTGACTATTAGTGGGCCATGAAATGACAATATAAAAATGATGAACGGTTGCTAGGAGGGAAAAGAAAATCAATAATCTTGTTTGATGTGAAAAGATGAAACGTTTTAGTTAGGAGAAGAAAATCAATAATCTTGAGAGACATATGTTCTGTAATCTGGTTTCATGTCGATGGAAAAATGTCGGGGTGAATATAAAAGTTTTGTAACAGAAAATGAATAATCTTCATAAGGAGATATTCTGTAATCTTGATAGTGATGAATGGACGTGCAGGAGTAATGAATTTTAATGGAAGATATTTATTAATGAAGTAATGATTTATCGATATGCTGGAGGTAACCTGCAATAATTGACTTGGAAAAAAGTTTGAGTAAATTGTAGTCCAGTGTATACAATTGAGCTTATACAAAATTTTATTATTTCACTCGAAACCACACCTGAAAACGAGAGATCCCATGACTCTTATTTAACCAAACACACTTATCATGAAACAACTCAAAATACAAGGAAGTAACCCTGTTATATTTGGCTTCCCGACTTGGGTCTTCGAAACAGTCAACGTGCATTCCATCTACAACATAGGAATCTTGTTGCACGGCTTATGTTTAAAATCTGAGAAATTGTACCTGCTCAAATGAAAAATGAATGGTACCAAAATGTACCTATAACTATACTTACTTGTTCATTTTCTATTTTAATTTTTTTAGTCCGCTGTATATGCTTATTACTCTGATCATCAGTTTATATTTCAGCCGATAGAACACGGTTCCTTACACAGGGGCATGTATATTGCATATATGTGTGTGCTACTTCTTAAAAGCGATCGGTTGAAGCCTATGAAATGGCTTGCCTCGGGAATATTAAACATTAATTCCTGTGTTCTTTATTTCTATAAAGTTGTGTCCAGGCATGTCCATTGTATGTAGGCATTTATGACTATAATCGCATTGAAATAACGACAGATAATTTTGCCTTAGAGCAATTTTTTTTTTTTTTTTTTTTTTTGCGTAACTGGGATATAGTTAGACGATTGTTCGTAGATCTAGAGAAAGAGTCTATAAAATAACAAAACTGTAACCAAAAAGCAGGTGTTTAATGAAAGAAACACTGAAGTAGTGGCAGCTTAAGGTGCTGTTTAAGTAAACCGCCACCTCTTCTGTCTTGAGTAATGTGTGTTTACAGAAGGATTAAACAAAGTTTAATATAGGTGAAACAGCGGGACTTTTCGAAAGTTAAGAGCAAGCACATTGTATCCCTCTCTCAAGCTCGCATCGGAACTGGTCTAGGTATTTCTGACGTTATTTAAACTACTCCTTGCTTTCCATAGGCAAGTCTCAGCACTTTAACTTAACAAACTTCTATCCCTAAAACAAGAAACTTCAGAGAAATGAATTTTGGATTGCAGCACATGGGACGGTCTAAATCTAATTAAGTATCACTACAAAATATTGAGGCGCGGACCACGTGTTTGACCTGGATATGATGAAACGACCTAACTTAAGCGCCCACTGTTTTGAATACTTACAGAAGTATTATTATGTGTTTCAAATGCGAAGGCGTTTGCCCTTGAGCGCTACTAGGTGAGTAATCGGAGTCCTGCGGTGTTGTCGTACTGCATTCCTCCTATGTGGTGTGTGACGAGCGGCAAACTAATCAATCTCTAATAAATACTATTCTCGCTAAGCCAAAAATTCAGATTTTGCAAAAACTGATCCATGATGAAGGAGAGAGTAATGTATTTAACCTAACCGTGAAAAACCTATAATTTTAGTTTAAATAGTTTCCCTAATACAAATAAATAAAGTGGAACGTGTCTGGTCACATTATATCTTTGTTTATGAATGCTTCGTAATCTCTATTTACTCTAGAGAGTTCAAAGCAGCATATTCAGTTACTCTTCCGCTTAAAAACCATGAAGTGTATCAGTTGGATCAAGAGATACGATCCACCTTCCCGATTACCACTTACAGAACAATGTACTTGAGTTAATGTGGGCTCAAATTACGTTGCAAACGGAAACATTTTTAAACTGACTGACAATGAACGACTTTGTCACGAAGAAATTGACAAGGAACACAACAAGATTGGGAAAAGTGCGTGAGACATCTGATAAACTACAAGAGGACGACTTTTGGAAAGAAACAGCACGTAACGATATTTTGGAACCTATCATTATAAATTTGCAAGTACTCAGACGTTGAAGACAATGACAATGACGAATTATCTCTTAACGTAAGTAACATTCACAGCCATACGGATACACCGCTGATATTTTCGTTGGATTACAAAAAATAATAATTATCACTAAATGTTACACTTGTTAAAATAATACTATGTAAATACCATTACCAACATATTGTCGCAATATGACTGTATGTAACTTAAAGCCACATTAAGTAAATAAAAAGGAATAGTTATCACATAAATGGATATTATGTATAGCGCTTTGAAAGTGAAACGCAGCTGTAGAAATCCGCAACATTACATACAGTTGAGCAGGTCGAACATTTGACGACAAAAAACACACATTTTCTTTATCTGAAGGGTGATTAGTGGCTTTACTTCCAAGCGTTACTTAATCTAAAAAATTATGAGAAAAAGACAGATGTAATGTTTTGGAAAAATTGGTGAACACAATTCAACAAAAATATGAACACATTAGGCATTTATTTGACTACGCTGGAAGATGTAAAATGGAAGGAATGCCTTCAGGGTTCAATAAGTATGTACGATGTAGATGTGCCTGTAGCAGTATCAATTGCACAACGTTTAGGTTCAATATTGAACTAGCTAATGAGATATCCATTGATCGAGAACCTACGTAGCCAAACGAGGCATTGGAAGACTCAGATAAAATTATTAGCACGGTTAGCAAAGAAACGTTTATTTGAGCCCGTGAGACACATATCAGTCAGAAAGCGAAATATGGGTGTAAGCATTACTAAAATTTTCTTAATTCTCTATGTTTGTTAAATTCAAATGAGTCAAATTAATACACACATAGACACATATAGTTATAATTGTACTGGCTGTCTTGCGGAACTTTGCATTGGTGCATACTAATCTCTGTTTCATATAACCTTGCCCCGCTGACATGTATCACTCCACGTGCAACTACCTTCCCCCTCATTATAATTAGCTATTGCTTTCGCGCCACAGGCCATAGGCGGTGCCTTCCCGTCACATTTAAAACTGCATTAAACGTCAAAATAATTGCCAGGAAGATAGATAAATATCATACAAATAAGAATATGAAGGAATGCAAAAATACAAGTTTATAATGAAACTGAGCAAGTTGAAACTGAACGAATGAGCAATGAAACTGAAACAAGTTTATAATGAAAGGCATTCAGCTTTTTTCACTGGGATTTTTTAAAACCAGCATACATACGTTGCAAAAATATTTGTCTTTCAGTCTTAAAAGTCGTGTCAGGCCATACTTCTCGTGTGTCCTTCATTCACCCCAGTTTCGTCAATCTGATTGTCCTTAAATAGCGTCTTCGCCACACAGCAGTATCGCCCCTGGAGTGGTAAGTTTCCTGTTGTCTCAATTTCATGTCGCGATGTTCCTACGGATCTAACACTCACATCTTAAGTTCAAGAGCACAGCAGTTCGTCTTCTCTCACCTGCAAAGACGGATTCTTCTCTGTACATGCCGCTTTGTAAAGGCTTTCCCTTGCGATACTTCAGCGAAAAGCTGGCGGTACACTCTGCCATTATACATATAATAAGTACAAGCGTAATAAACGATCAATAAAATAATTTAGCTCTCGCACTTGGCACAACACACCTTCGAATGACGATATATGACTAATTCAGTTCAAAACAAGGTCAGTGATAAAAGTCATATAAACAAATATGTCATCACTACCGCCAAATCACGTGCTATCGTGCCATGTGCTTGAGAGCATAGAAAACTCCTCTTTACTTCGGTTAAGAATTAACATGCATTTCAGATAAATCAACTCTGTTGCGTAATATATTTAACTCAAGCAGTTACAAAAATATAAATTTGACAATTCTCCTCCAACATATAAAGATATATCACCATGTTAAATAGCGAACTAATTTTTACCGCACAACAGTCTATACTGCAATAGGAGCCAATGAGAGGTGATAAGGTCACGTGACCGTTAAGAGATACGGGGCAAGCGTATGTGAAACAAGGATTAACTACGAGGTTGAAAACGAGAATTTCTATGATTTTTTAAAAATCAGTAGCAGTCTATAATTTCTACGTTTAATTCAAACTCAAATGTCCAAAGTTCAGCACACACTGATTAAAGAGTTATAATTTGTGAATGAGGGATTGGAACATAAGTTTGCATAAAATGTTTGACCTCTGTAGTCCTAATGAACAAATTTATGCCCGTTTGGCCAAATAGTCTTTGAAAATAAAATAAGGATACAGAGCTTTTAAACGTTTTAATAGTTCATTATAATTAATGTTGTGAATTATATCCATATATAATTCAAAATTCGAACTAGGTAGTATTTTAAGTTCTAGTGATTTTTGACACTTGGTTACAGCTAGCTAAGTCGCCACAAAAGGTAATTATGTATCTCGTTTTATGTGAATCTCCTATTAGTGTTTCGCCAGGAGAAATACGAGTAATTGGAGAATTTGTTATCATTCTGGCATTTTGCCATGGTAGCTTAATGATTATGAGAAATCAGAAGAAGACCGGGAGAAGCATGAATGAATCCCAGCCCTGGTATTGACTTTTTCAAGCCTGCGTCTATCTTTCAAAATCTTGTCCTACACTCAATTAGTGCGGAAGAATAATTTCTGCTACTTTATAGTGTTTTATAATATTTTATAATACTTCATCAGACAATAAGAAGGCATATTTGAATACATTTGATAATTTCACCAAATGTGCTGAAAAAACTAATCCATTTATTTTGTCTAGTTTTGATGAACTATATCCAGAAATTGTATGCCTTATTTGTAAAATTATTTCCTTTTGCGAACTTAAGCTGTTATTATTTCTAAAGTTTTCTTTAAATGTAAGGCTTTATATTATAGGAGGAAGAAATCTGTTTTTCAAATGTTATGCCTCCATATGTGAATGAATATGATCTTTAAATCTACAGGTATTTGCAGAATGTGAAAGTCAGAATATTCCAGCACCATGCCCGAACGCCACGAGCAATCCATAGATTTATCTTCTAAAATATGTGGAACGGTTTATTTTTGTCTATCCGATGATTCGTTCATGTCTATTGAGGATATCCTCTGAGGGCTCATCACATAGCCTCGCTCTATGGATTAATAGCATGTTAACACAATGCCGATATTTGTACTCTTAGTCCGCGGGCGGACTCAATGAACAGGATGTTAGAACTCGCCTATATAATTAAGGAGTTCAGAAGTATAGTACTGCAGATGTGATATACCTTAAATCCATCAGTTTTATTGAAGTCATAGGTGTGTTTATACGTCTCCATCATCTCTCTGTTACGCTGAAACTAATGATGCTTAGTGATATTTTAAACCATTACTTTATTTCGTTCCATTTGGTGAACTTCTACAACAGCTGTCACATCCGACCTCTATGGATATCTACAGTTCCTTTGCTGTTCCATTATATGTGTGTGTTTTGTTTCATAATGCCAATATTATGTTTGTTCCGATATATCTGCAATCTTATAGATACCAGATTTCGTGGGCGGTCGAAGTGAATCTCTCAATGACTTAAGCATGAAGCTTATTTCTCTTTTTCCCATTACTAAAGCGTTGATACGGAGTTTTTCTAAAACACTCGTATTTTAAATACAATCTGCTGCATTTTTATGTAGGTCAACGAAGCTCGTTAGTCCTTAATACATTTTTACACATGATTTAAAGCAGATAAGTATAGGTATTTCTAAGTACCAAAGCCGCCAGCATAGAAAGAACTAAAGTTGACTGTTAACTAAACCATAAATAGAGATATCGCAGTAACTAACCACCTCTCAAACACAGGTGATTTTTATCTGCTTATTAGTCATGCGTGATAACTGTTGTCTGCGTTATTTCTGACGGTTGCGTGTTGATAAATTGAGGCCAAAAGTTTAAGAATTACTTTACCTCATAAGATGAAGTTAGCCGGAAATCACCAAAGGTTCGCAATCCTAACCTAAAATCCCAACCAAAGGAAGACATTTGCGAGAGTATAATAAGAAAGTCAATATTATAGAAGTGTTTGGTACATGCAGGAAGAATCTTGATTTCTGAACACTACTACAAACATTCTTACTGATTTGAATCTCAAATGCAAGCATGAGGAAAATCGGGAGCATGTGCTTCACAAGGTGATGCTGTGCTGGGTAACTGTTAGGTTACAACTGACGGACTAACTTGATCTTGTATGGAGAGGTGGTCCCAAAGTTCTGCTAAAGCCGGATACAGCAGAAACGTGGAACAGACATTTAGTGGCGGATAACCTTCCCTCACTGAAACAATTTAACACACCGTCAACGTCAGAGAAGGTTAAAGGGGAGTCATTTACTCTGCAGATAAGCGCCCCAGCTATCTCACATTTGCGATGTTTGTTGTTTGAGCATTCACGTTGTAATTTACCTCACCTAACTTCTCTGCACTTTGTGTACTTGTTTCTAAACGGCTACTTATCAGGACCAAAATGTCTGTATTCTCATGTGTATTTATTTTTCTTTACACAGTGTAAACCCTGTTCATTATAACCTTGCTCTGCCAACAGGCATCCTTTCGTGCCATCCTTTCTTTCCCTTTCACGTGACTAGCTAATTACATCATTGAGTGGCGTTGATGGCAGACACATGAAATATAAAGACAGCTAAACTCCATCTTTAACTACAACAATTCTATTGTAAACATATGTGTGGGAAGAAATAAGGAGTCGAACGCTACTGAAATTCTGTTAGACCGTTCATTGGTGTTTTATTTTTTAGTATAAATAATCACCTCTAAATAAATAAGTTTTGTGCTCAATGCTCAGGCTGAGTTAATTTAGAGTAGAGAAAAATCCAAATATTTAGATTCTATATCTGTAATTTGCACATACACTACAGATACATGTCTGGGTCCGTGAATTCTAAAAGAAATCTGTAAATAAAGAAAATATTATATAGAAGATGGGCGCACTTGCACACCATTAACTTATTTGTTAAATATACAGCCCAGCTCTGCAATACTAGTGTTCAAATACAACACACGTTCAAGAGTTAGCTTCATGGACCTCGGATTCATTTGAGCAAAATTTCACCAATTTCATTCACCGTCGGATATGACTTAACGTTGGAGGACGTAAATTTAAAAAAAAAAAATACAACACAGACGACTTTTTCAGTTAAGGAAGTATCGAAGTAAATGCCGCTTCAGATTTATTGTTTATTGTATATATTCGTTTCTTATATTTATTTAAAACTTCACGTTATTACGAAATGAGTAAATTGTAATCATGGTGACTGCTTCATCTGTTATAAATAGTAAATTGTGTACTAAAAGAGGTTTCAATCTACTCTGTGAACAAGAGTGTAGCTGTTAGGATATGAAGAGGATTAACGACGTGGTCTACCGCATTCAGAAGGTGCCCCGAGGGAAGATGCTGATGGTACACTTGGATCGTCTGACCCGCTACGATGGTGCTGTTCGGGAAGACCAGCCTTGAGGAGGGAGCAGTGTCGCGGAAACAGGCATAAAATTTCGGCGCAAATAGATAATAGACGGCGGATAATGTTTCACGAGCTTGCATAAACATTTAACAATAGCACGGCTAGTGTACACAAAGGGGCCGGCAAATGGAGACAGCTGTGATAAAGGACTTGCCGGCATAGATTAAGTTACGTTTCCGGAATGTGAGAGAATATTCGGTTCTTTATTCTTCTGGAAGAGTCTCGAAATTATCAATGAGGTATTTAAGTAGGCGACGTCTCGCCAAGACTTAGTTGTGTAACAAGAGTGTCTTGTAACGAGAGCTGATGTTGTAAACTGGACGCTGTTTCTGACTGTCATCGACCTTGGAAGATTTTGTTGTTATGTGATGTAATGTTGTTACGTGAGAATTGAACAGTGTATCTCGAAGGAAATAAAAAACATTTAGAATTTCGGCAAATTGGACATTTAATTCTACGTCACAATATGTTCCTAAATCTTCCTCAACCATACACGGGACAGTGTCCTATTACCTAGCATACTTCAAAAGCGCGGTACTGGGTGCCCACGGCAAATATGCTAGAGGGGAATGAAGAGGGAGTGGAGCTTGAACAGTATATCTGCTCTTGTAGCGGATCTGTTTACTAGGAAATGAGTGAATGAGAGTGCATATGAGTCACTCACATTGCCAGTTCTAATGCGCTTTGCAGTACTGCAGAGATAGATACTGAGATTAAGTATTATGCATTATTTGGCCCTCGCTGCTAACACGCGCTAGGGCACTACAGTTATATACTCTTATTTTGTTTGCTTTATTCTTGACTTAATATTTACATATGGCTGCAGTTCGAAAAAAGGGACGAAGTATTCACAGTGGAGCAAGGGAGGTAATAGAAAAGTGATAGAAATTTGTGACAAAGAGGCGAAATCAGGCAAATGAAATGTTTGTTATCACAAAGAAATTTACCTATGGCAAACTATTGTGGGATATCGGAACATACTGTAACAAGAATAAGTAGAGAATTGTTAAAGCTGGCGAAAGCGCTTCATACTCCGTGAGAAAGAGATCAAAGGCCGAGGAATGCAAATTTCATTGTGATGACATTGATAGAACAGTAATTAAAACCTAATTCGAGACTTTTATTTGGTTCTCAAAGAAGTGTTCACTGTATCCAAGCTACTTGCAGCAATTAGGGTAAAAATAAAGTTTCCTTGGGGAAGAGAAACTATGCGGAAGCTACTGCGCGATATGGGTTTCAAATGGAAACAGTGTGGAAGCAAGAGAAATTTGCTTATTGAACGTCCAGATATAGTTAACTGCAGAGCTAAATCCCTAAGAGCTATAAAAGTATACCGAAATTCTGGGAGAAATATCATTTACATTGATGAGTACTGGGTGGACAATAATTGACATTTGGGAAGTGCTGGCAGAGCGATGATATCTATGGGATTACGACAAACACCAGCTATTCCAACCGCCTGATTCTTGTAAATGCAGGCAGCAAGGAAGGTCTCATACCCGGAGTTTATTTGATATATTCAAAGCTGGACTTGCTAGCGACGATTATCATGGCCAAATGAATGGAAGAAATTTCCAGAAACTTTTGCCGGAGAAATATTTACCTAATATACCCTGCAATAGTGTGATGCTGTTTGATAGTGCTCCATACCACAGTGTACAAGAAAATAGGCCTCCGTCGAAATAAGCTGTAAAGCAAGAAATGGTACAATGGTTGGAGAACAATAATATTTCATGCTCTGATGCAATGGGAATGGCCGACTTGTTTGATTTAATTCAAATACACAAGCCAACAGAGTAATAGAAATGCATGGGCTGGCGGTTCTTAGGTTACCTCCTTATATGTGCGAGTTGACTGCTATAGAATTGGCATGGACAGAAATAAAACAATGTGTAAGAGAACATAATGTATGGAGCGCATAATATATTAAAGAAATCTACAAAAGGTGTGTGACAGGGCTGTGAACTCTATTACAACTGCTGATTGAGAGGACTATGTTATGCACGTTGAGTTGAGTTGAGTTCAGGCAAAAGGATGGGCTAGTGGAAGATGCAATAAACAATTTTATTATATCAGCAGGAGGTCCGGTGTCTAGGGACGAAGAGGCAGAGAGCGGTATTGACAGCAGCGAAGGTAAGGATTTCTCCGACTCAGATCTTGCACAACTGGACTTCTAGCTATATGTGAGTTATGTGAAAACACTGTATTTTATATGAACTTAGTATCCTTGTCTTACGCGGAAACCGTGCGGGAAGCAAAAAAATGATTACATTACAGTTTCCTAAGACTTGTCTTTTTGTCTTGGGTATACACTACACTCACATGCCCATTACAACTGCCAGCTTCTCATATGAAAAAAATATCCTACAGCCGAAATAAAGCAACTGAAGCAAGCCTTAAGAAGTAGACGAGAGGCAAATGACCAGGTATTATTTTACGATGCTGAGAGAAAGAAATTCGTAGACTTATGTAATCATTATACTACTGCATTATAATAGTAATTCTAAAATGGTTTAATTAGTTGCCGGCAATACCTTACTCGATTTATTGTCAAAAAGCTAACACTTCTACTGTTATAATATCTCTAAACATGTAGACAGAGCAAGTGGTCGATTGCGTCAGGTCCTCCTTGTTTACAACAAATTCGTTCTTGTCTGGGATAGAGTATTGTGACTTCGTGGGTTCGTAGAATTAAAAGCTCAATTTGCCGAAATTCTAAATGTTCTTTATTTCCGTTGAAATACACCGTTCAATTCTTACGTAAAAACATTACATCACATATACGCACCACAATCTTCCAAGGTCGGTGACAATAACAGTCAGCTTTTGTTACACAGCATTTGTTCAGTGTTTACTCACAACTCTCCTGTTCTCCACTTACCTCTCCCGCGACAGTTTTACAACTGTCTGCTGGCATGTCACAATCTCTTAGAAACCTCATTAATAATTCTAGATACTTCCGGAACAAAAAAGAAATCGAAACAGCCAAGACGTCACCAGAATGTTCCATAAGCGTAACAAGCCGACAAGTCCTTTATCTCCCGCTATGTTTATCTGCTTCTTGCAGACTCTTTATTTCCACACTGTCCGTCTATCAGTTCCTTTGTGCGCGCAAGCCGCCTTATTGCAATCGGGTTCGCGACAGTATAGACAGAGCAGAAGAAATGCAGCTTTGGCAAATTTGTGTATTTTTGTAATTTTGCGAGACAGGTTTAAGTAGAAAGTTCTCCAACAAATTTCCTGAAAACCGCTACATGCTTTCTTGTTGCATATGCACATAAATACATATGGGTATACTTTATTATTTCCTCTTGCAGTAGCTAACTCCTGTTTCTAGCTATTAAGCTTAACATTCTCTTGCACAATAAATAGGAAAGCCTTGTTAAGGTTAATGGTAATGCTAAATGAGGAAGTAATGAGCGAGGTGGCATTTGTGTTTTGCATCCTTGAGCCCAAACACTTCAACCGCACCTAGAGCGTTTAGTTGTAGGTAATTTCTCATAATCATTTAAGCATTCCATTTTTCCTCTTCATTCTATCTCCTAGTTATATTTCACGTGAGCCTTCAGGTTCGTGTGTATGACAATGCCAGAGATTTGACGCAGATGCTTGCGCATTGTAAACGCTGCTCTTGGCACTGGGCGCGCGTTTCGGTTATCGTCCTCACCTGTGGGCACATCTTTATCTACACCGGACCCGGGGTTTTGGAAGCTGCCAGCTGGTCCTGGTGCCAGGATGAACTCTTTAGCACTTTGTAGGACTTCCGCGCTTCTGTCACCTGCCTGACTGCCTGTGACTCTGTGACCCCTGCGGTTGTCTCATTGCATCTCTTTCTGCCTCGGGCGTGTGGAGGTTGTAGTAAGAGAGCTGTCCCCCTATGCTATCTAAACATTATCTTTAAATAAAAAATTATCACACAAAAGTGAGAAATGAGAGATGGTTAGTGTATGTTGCAGTTATTAGATAAGAGAAAGTTATTTAATATGAACAAGAAAGACTAAATTTGAAAGCTTTACGAGAAATGTACGAATAACACACAAGGCAATCCATAGCAAAAAGGAAACCGTACTCTGTTTGCTTCTGTTAGTTTTAGTAGAGCTGTCACAGACATGCAATTTACTCGTTGGAAAAACAGAAACGAATATATGGTTGTATCGTTGAGCGTCTACTTCATATGGCGCTCGTGAGAAATGATCATTTACTTATTCCAGCTTTGGCTGGTTCCTTATTTCCAGCTTTATTGTCATACATACTGCTTCAGTGTGTTTGTCACATTTTCGTAAAAGAAAATCTGTCTTACATTAATACTATAATTATCTCCTCGTTTGAAACAATATTTTATTTGAAATTGAGCTTTGTTGAGGTAAAACTGAACAAACCGAAGATTAAACTAAGAAATGAAAAACAAATCTCAAAGCTTAAGAGAATATGAGAGCACTTTAAGTAGTACAGTACCAATATTAAATATAATAAAGTTATTATATAATGTATTAAATAAGAAGCATAAATATCTTAATAATAAAATATTTATAACACGTTTGAAAAAATATTTTATTTGAAATTGAGTTTTGTTGAGGTAAAACTGAACAAACCGAAGACTAAACTAAGAAATGAAAAACAAATCTCAAAGCTTAAGAGAATATGAGAGCACTTTAAGTATTACAGTACCAATATTAAATATAATAAAGTTATATAATGTATTAAATAAGAACCATAAATATCTTAATAATAAAATATTTATAACACTAATAATAATGACACTGGAAGGCCTTCATGACCCCTCCTCATCTTCCTTTTCCCCTTAGAAATGGGGTAACAATAAATTCTTTCGAGATACTCTTAAAGCATGCTGCAATGGTACGTATTTTTTCTCCCAGTGGTACAAGCGCTATTTCGGTTCCTTTATCTTCGAAATACATTATTGTTATTATTCTTCGTATAGTTACGGTTACCAACATATTTTCATTGTCACTAAATCCAAACTGGAAACATTACAGAACACTGATACAATTTCGTGGAAATTACTGAGCATTCAAACAAGTGCAGAAGTGAAGCATACAGCAGCAACAAATATTTATTTAAATAATTATTTACGCCACTATATTTTGAAATAACAGAGCTTATTAAATCATATATTACATAAACACACACACACACACACACACACACACACACACACACACACACACACACACACAAGTTGTTAGCGATATGAGGGCGCAGACTTTCACAGCAACTTCCTTGCGTTTGGTTGAAACATCAGTTCCTGTATCATTTTCCTGTAAACTGCATGGTTACATAAATAAAAAATAAAATTGACATTAATCATTTATTTTTGCAATTAGGATAACGACATACAGCTACAAAAGATGAGTTATTTGTGTCTTTACGATATGCTGATAAAATTATACATTTAGTCACAAAATGGTACAAAAAGGACTAGATTTCTCATGTTCGGATAACTGCAATAAAGTCTCGAGCTTACACTTGGCAACCTCGCAACATTGGTCTGCGTTTAGAACAGAAGGTCAAGAAGGTTAACAGTAGACTTACCTGCCACGACACAAGGTAAAACAGCAAGTCCTGTCAGTGCGTTGGACGCGTCTAATGCATTCAGACGTATGGCATTCTTTACAAATCAATAGTATGCTTCTTATTTATCTGAAAGCCGACTGCAACACTTAAGATTTTCCAAATAGGAGAATTCCAAACTCCAGACATATCATAGAGTCTAACGGAGCACATTTTGAATATATTCTGTAAATAGATATTGTCACGAGCCGTTATTTACGATCGCGCGGCTACTGTACACAAAGAAACTGATAGGCGGCTAGCGTTCACAAGGAGCCGACAAATAACGATAAACAAGATAAGCGCCGATATACAAGAAACGGAGAGCTTATCACAGAGGTGAAAGACTTGCCGGAAACGATATAGTTTCATTCTAGAACATTCGTGGTTTTTCTAGTGACATGTTAGAGAAAATTCGATAACAGTTTGGAATTCAGGAATGGGTGTATAAAAAGAAGCCATGGCTAGTGATGAGTCAGTTGTGTGTAAAACGAGAGTCAGCTGTGAAGTGTTGTAACGAAAGCTAATGTTTGTTATTGTCATTGACCTTGGTGCTGTAGATTGTGAAAAGTAATATAAAGTTTTTACGTGAGAATTGAACAGTGTATTCCTACGGAATTAAAGAACATTTGGAATTTCGGCAATTTGAACTTTTAATTCTACGATCCCACAAAGTCACAATATGTTGATGTTGGCTTTATTGACCATTAATAAATTTACTGCTTTGCAATCAATGTGACTATCAATTGATTTAATTTTCCACGATACACCTGAATGAAGTGTTTTCATAATTAACATTTAAATTAATTATCATTGATCCTCTCAAACGTAGCCTCTTATGTGTAGGTCTCGTGAATACAATTGAATAGTTTAAAAGAAAGTTACCCCATCTCTCGTTCTTAGCAGTAACTGATAAACACACAGGTATGTGGCGAACCGCTTTCAAGCACTGGCCTAGTTTAGACTTTCACCTATTGTAGGTGTGAGCTTATGCCTGGCGGCAAAACAAAACAAAACGAAAACATTAAGCTGTAAAGTCCTATTCCGTTGCCATACTGTGCAGATAATGTATTAAGGAATGATCAGTTACACTGGTCGACAAGGTTTTCTTCACAAGAAATCTGATTAGTGAATCTAGTATGTTTTTTCATACTGAATTCAGATATGTAGTCAGAATTTCCATTAGGCATAGTTTTTTGTGAAAAATACCATTTAAAGGCGGATTTTAGCGTTTTCTTTGCCCCCTTATACGAAACTTTACCTCATATGTTGCAATTTCATCCAAGCTGTATATAAGGAAATGATTTGTAATATTATGCTGAAGAACCGTATAACAAGGCTGTGCAGGTTCATTCTTGTTTGGCAAGTACAGACTTGATCATCTGGCATTGTATTGAGCTGGCCATGAGTTTGTTCAGTAATGACTTACTTCCTTCCTCACTTTTCAGAAGTGTATTGTATATGTAGTCTTTTAGTGATTTTTTTCATAATGCCAAGAAAGTGTGTAAATTATGTAGACAGTTTCTGCTATGTTTGTGGTGAACTGACCTTCAAGTCTCAGAGGCGAAATTTGACCCCACTTGTAAAGAAGTGTTGTCAACATTACTTTGGCTGTAAGGTTGGTGATTTAGAAAAGAGATGGGTACCAAATACATGCTATGGTTCGTGTGTTAGATTGCTGACTGGGTGGAAAAATGATACACATTGTATGAAGTTTGCAAATCCTATGATTTGGAAGGAGCCGAATAATCATTTTATTTACGTGATTTTTATTTCTGTTTAACAAGTATAAAATGAATCACATCTAAAACAAAAATACAGTTAAGTATCCGAATCTGCAATCTTCAATAAGACCTGTCTTACATAATGAACTATTCCCTGTACCAGTATATGCAGATACGACCTTAGGTGATAACTCTGATTCTGACGTAAGTGAAACTGAAAATGCTTCAGATGAAAATAAAAATGTCCTACACATGCAGCCAATACCTGTTCATCAGAACCATACTTTTCCAATAAGAAAGACCTTAATGACCTGATTCGAGATTTAAATCCGCCTTAACAGCAAGCTGAAGGTTTAACTTCCAGCTCTAAGTGTGGAATATATTCCAAGAATAAGTAAGAATATGCAGTTATCGTGTCAACCATAGTGATTTCATGGACTGCTTTTCTGAAGACAATGGTGTTGTGTTTTGTGGTGATATTTGTTCAGTTATGGAAACTCTTGGACTTCAACACAGGCCAAATGAGTGGCGACTATTCATAGATTCATCTAAAGTTAGTTTGAAGGCTATGCTGCTACATATTGGCAATGGACTTCCATCAATACCTGTAGTGCATGCCACTGATATGAAAGCGACATATCAAAATATGAAATTAGTTTTAGAAAAATACAATATGGAAAATATCAATATAATATTTGTGGTGATTTAAAGGTCATTGCTTTATTGCTTGGTTTGCAGCTTGGGTTCACCAAATTTTGCTGTTACTTGTGCCTCTGGGACAGCAAAGATAGGAAGCCTCATTATGTTAAAAATCATGACCTAAACGTGAATATCTTATCCCTGGCTATAAAAAGGTATCATATGTCCGTTTAGTAAATGCTGAAACAAAATGTTATTACGTCCATTGCATATTAGGCTAGGAGTAATGAAAAATTTCGTCAAACCTATGGTTAAACAGACTGTTGGATTCTTGTGCCTAAAATCGAAATTCCTCAAATTCAGTAATGCTAAACTTGAAGAACGAATTTTTATAGTACCACAAATCCGGTCATTAATGAGCATTTCTAAGAACTGTTAAATCCACTGGAGAAAGCAGCCTGACAGACTTTCAAAGTTTATGTTTCAATTTTCTTGGAAAGCATAAAGCAGTAAACTATCGTAACATAGTGACTGATCTTCTGCATTCGCATAAAACTATGGGATGAAACATGTATTTAAAAATTCACTTGTTGAGCTCTCACTTAGACTTCTTCCCCGAAAATCTTGGAGCTGTCAGCGATGAGCACGGTGAGCGTTTTCATCAGCAAATTTCTACTATAGAAAAGAGGTACCAAGGCAAGTGGTGTTCCAATATGCTGGCTAACTACTGTTGAACCACGAAGAGAGACGTTCCAGATGCAAAATATGGCCGACAATCACTATGTACCACTTTCTGGGTAATTCAGAATGTGTAGTTATAATTTTGAGATATAGCTAGTCAGGCATTTTTTAAATGTTATAAACATTCAAATAAGTATTACAAAAAACTCCTGCCCGATGGGAAAAAACTAAAATTATATTTGAATTTAACATGGAGAATAATTCTAGAAAATACTATTTTAAATCTTTCGAAATGAAAAAAGTGCATTTTGTCAACTAGTATTATCTTCTTTATTTTTCAAGATAGATGAAATTGTTAGGGGACTTAATTGCTCGTCCATATTTAGATCTCTCAGTTCCCGAAATCTGTGCACATATACCCCTAACATCCAGTCCTATTGCTCATTAAAATGAGTGTGCACTTAACTTCATAAAACGATTTTCATGAGCATCATATTAATGCCAAGTACGAGATGGATCCAGCATTTTGTGCAATCCTAGCACTATACATTATATAAAATAACCTGAAAATGTAGAGCTGAAAACAACGAGAGCTTTTTCATATGCAACGAGACTTTTACTTTTCTCTGTGCATTAAATTACTTATTACTTGGAATATTGCATCGATGCACACGACAGTGATTTTATGCCTCTCTTTCCTAGGAGAGCAGTGCGGCATTCCAGGCCATGTCTACTATCATTCATTTTGAAAGCCTCTTTAGCATTTCTGGTTTCATAGATGCTGAAACACGACAATTTGCCATTTATCTGCTGCTTTCAAAACCGCTTTATATAACTTGAATAAATTACCAATAAATAAGTAGTGTACCTCATTAATTACTAAATTTCTGGTTCTTAAATAATTTCCTCTGATTGAGTGATATAAAATATATTGGGATTGGAACTGCTTGATATAACTTCTATAAATTATTAGTAAATTAATCTCGTTAATTGAGTAAAGTTTTGATTCGCTATGAATTTACTTAGATTGAATAATACATAATATAGTCAGGATGAAACCTCAAAACCATCAAGCACCTGGAAACTCTCAATACAGGTTGATATGTCAAATACCTGAAATAAATCCTTGATTCATTTTTGACGATGTTTAACACTATCTAAATAAGGAGAAAGAAGTAGAAAATTCATAATGCCTATCACGTTTGAGTTTTGTTGGACTACACTTTTGACAGACCTCAACTTAGCTTCCTGTAAGTGAATGAATGCAACTTTACAGAATTTGTGGTGTTTAAAGTGAACATAAAAACTATGGGAGACGAAGCGGAGGTAATCAGCGAATACAGCATAGTAATTGCCCTTCTGTCCTGCTGTGGCGTTCTCGATGTATATCAACGATATACTACCACTTGGAGAGTGCTTCTTCTATGTCGAAAGCCAATCTGTTCTATCCATAAGTAACGTGTTCATAGATTAAAATAAGGGTTAAAATAAATAGGCAAATACTAATGCAAAACTTGAAACAGCAAATACCAAGAATCCCCACATCAGTGGAATGAATACATATTGCCATACAACCCAGTCTGAATCGAACACGGAGTGACTATCTCAGCATATCGTGAGGTGAGAACCAGAGGGTTCTATCTACTTTTTTATTGCAAAACGTTTTATTTTAAATAAAATTTGAACCTGTGACCTTTTATTTTAGATCGCTGGTTTATTCATACAATGTACCATTTGTGTGTAATAATCACGTAACTTTAGTTCTATCTGCATATGTTGGCAGGATTAAGAAGCAGATAGCTCTATCTGCATCTTCATCATTTCCTTGCACTTTTGTCTCATTTTTCTATGGTCATTATTGCCTTTGTATTATGTACGATTACACAAGATGGTGAAGAAGTACTGTGATGAAATAAATAAACTGGGTGGCACACAGTTGCACGTTGACGCTACAGTTTGTAACAAATAATATGGGTAGCTCAGGGTTGAGTAATGAGCTTTCTCCCAGGGTGTGCATGGATATGTATGAGAAGGATGGTTTAATGACACTGGAATGCCCATTTCAAACTGATTTAATGACTGCTTCGTTTTATCATTACATCAAACTCGAAGTTGCCGACCAAGGGTTACCAATATCACTGTTTAGAGTTACTCGCTTATTACCCGATCAAACTTAATTCGTTCTTCAGGTACATATGAACCGACAAATATATTCTCTCATCACTTCTGGTCTGACGTGCCCAAGACGGAACCAGATAACTGCCTTAATCGGCTTCACGCCTCGTACTGTCTTTCTTCACTCAATATACAGCTGCGCATGGGTGTGTACCTTTCACTTCCGGAAGCCCACTTTTCACACACAGATTCCCTTTGTGACTATCTTTGTCCATTGTGATTATTAGTCTCGCTCATGGCATTATTAAGGGTCCGAAGAATACCCTCTTCAAAACAAGTCAAGTGCTACCCTTTAGAACCCTTTTATGAACACTGCTTCTTACGTTTCTTTTGTTAAAACAACTATTCAACCCGATGCACCTGCTTGTAACAAAGATACAAATTTCTCTAAAATCCATTATGATAGTTTACTTATTGCACCCCTTAATTTCGATATCAACTGATAGAGAAAATAATGAAATGGAAGTTCGTTTATATCTCCAGATTGTGATTTCATTACCCCATGCAAATGTTAGTTTCTTCTTTTATAAAACAAAACGATACGTTTATAATCTACGTTTACTAGCTCTTCACACACCAATTATCTTTTTGTGGCAAAAATAACGCCAATAGCGCTGCACGGTATAGAAATAATATGGGAGAAGGTGAAATAAGGCGACCTTGAAGTGGTGGAGAAAGTAAAAGCCAGGCTTCTAAAGAAAATGCTGGGTGTTTGGAAAAAGCACCAAATCTAAATCCCAACTGGTTTATGAGCTTACCGGAAATACTTTCTTGTTGGAAGATATATGTCTGACATATTTGCTGCCATCTATCGGCCCATATGAGGAAGTTTTAGAAGAGAGAAGGAAGAGTACGGAGATGCACCAGGACTTCTACACCTCTAGTGCAACGCTGGAAAGCTCCTAAAATGAAATGTGTAGTGTTTATCGCTCACGTTTGCTACATATCGGACAGCATGCGGTGACACTGATGATACATGAGATGAAGATGGAGCACTGGTGGAATGAGATGGCGGGAGAAACCGGAGGTCCCGGAGAAAACCCGCCCCAATGCCGTATTGTCCGTCACAAATCTCACTTTGCGGTCGCCTGGGATCGAACGCGGGCCGCTTTGGTGAGAGCCAAGCAGTCTAACCACTGAGTCACGGCGCGGCCGGAAAGTTTCTGGACGAAGGAAAATTAACCTTAGAGATATATCATAAAACTAGCGACCCATGGCTTCCATCATGAGTTATGTAAAACAGGAAATACCACGAGCCATGTGAACTGCGCAGGAACCAGTGCGGAAGAAATCATATCCTGAAATATGTCAATAGAGTGCAATCTATCTCTGATTACAGCAAAAACAAATGATGATGAAATTAGTACCCATTTGGTTGCATCTTCTCCTTTCTTATTTTATTAATCATATGATATGCAATGTCTTTCGTGAATAAAGCAGATTACCGTTCTGTAATTTTCTACCTCAGAGACTCATCTTCGGCCATTTCATTTTTCTACTCCGGCGAACAAAATATGTGAATCCAAAAGAAACAGATCAGATATTAAGATGTGAGTTAATGCTTACACCGCAATGCATTCTTTCCTTTCTACTGTCAGTTCGTGTTTCTAACTCAAGCAGGTATAAATCATAAACAATGTTCATAAATATTTTGTTTTACCAATGTATAAAGTGATACTGAATAAAACATTACAGATGTGTGGTACTATTTTGAAACAGGCAGTATCCATGTGTGTAAAATATGAAGTAAATATTTTTTTGGAAAAAAGGCAAGTATGTCGCAAATATAGCATATTTAAAGAAACAGGTTACATTCATACATACACTGAGTGATGCTTATATGGCCTCTATTGAAAAAGCGATGCCCAAGTTTCCGGTCGCTGTCAAAACATGATGCTGTGACATCTGAAAATGAAAAAATCCATCATTCAGTGAACCGGCAATCATCCTTTACAGCTTGTTAAAAAGTGAATGTGGAATATCGGTGCTTAAAATCAGTATCAAAAGTGATATCTTTCCATTACTGTAACAAAAATATACAAATTGTATTTTTGCATAACAATGAATGTTGTTAAACTTTGTACATTAAATTGCAGCAATACCTTGAACTGCTTGCTTTTGTAAATGGCTCCACCAATTTTAAAAGGAAAATGTTTGTGAATGCCATAGTGTTTACTAAACACTTCCCTGTTTGCCATTCTGTTGATGTAAAAGGGAATCTGCCCCACTCTGGTAGCGATCCATTTAATGTAGAAAAAACCGTTGTGGCATCCAGTATCACGGCACACCAAACTGTAGTACCGCCTTTCCCCAGCAGGGGAGGAGCGGGAAGTAAAACAACATAAAAACAGAAAATGTCACGGGGCCATCGAGCAAAGCGAGTTACAGGTGCCAACTTGTAATTCAAATTGGTGCTGGACCGCGCATGAATATGAATGTTGTGTGATTTGATTTCAGCGCTGGGGTCAACACGAGCAACCATGTGGAATGTATACGGACAGATATCGCGAGCTCTCGCTTCGATGGCTTTTCAAAACTTCGCTTCCGACTTGATCAAAGCCTCCCGTTGCAAATTCTCAAATATGAAGCAAAATTCCAGCATTGCACAAAGGTATCAAAGGGCAGCGGCACTGAAAAGATACGTAGTTAATTCTGCTGGCATGCTCATTAACGCGAGTGGTTGATAACTGAAAGGTCGTCGGTTCGCGCTCCGCCTCCGGCATGAGCGGACTTTAATGTTCGCGCATTACCAAGTACGGTTCATTTGGTTAGGAAGTACAATCAATAGGCTTTCCGCCCTAGTTCCTATGATGCTTCAATTTTGAAAAATACGACTTGCCATCGAACGTGGCACAAACTACGGTCGCGCTTAGCGAACTATGTTCAGTTAATGTTTGGGAACTGTGACTGTACTCAAAATGAGCTGCGTAGAGGCGAGTGTGGCGCTTTCTGTATAATTGCCCTTTATGTCTCTTTCTCTTCCTCTTTTTCGTGTTATAGTGTTCAACCAAATAATAGATATACATACAGATTGTAAACATACTGCTGTTTAACCCTGGTAAACAAATCTGATTTTATACTCACGTGATCTTCTCTACCCTTGTACAAAAACATTCTTAGGAGCACTGTGAATCATTTGTTATTACTTTCTATATTTTTTATTTTGAATATATTTTAAAATGTTTAAGAAGAGACTTGGAAGTCTTTATGATGTGAACAAGATTAATCAATAAGTGTAAGAAATACGTGTAATATGGTGAGTTATGAATGTAAAATATCTGTGGAGACGTTTGTTGTTAAGAGACGCGAGGTCTAAGACGCCAAAAAGCAAGATGCATTTTAATTTATTTTAAGAAAGTATTTAGTGATCTTTTGCTTCTTATTAAGGACGCTCACAATTTTTATGCAAAAGTGCGAATGTATATTCATTTGATAAATATAAAGTATATGGAAAAAGAATAGAAGTAACAGTTATTTGTTAAGCAACGACAAGTTTACTCAACTTGATTCGAAACAACGACCCTGAGAAAGGTAAACATTAATTTTTCTGCTTTAAACTAATGCTTTTATCTCAAAGGGAACTTAATTCCACGAGGTTTTACTCTACAAAGGCAGCAGCAACCTCGGACTTCATAAAAACGACATACATACAAATTAAACTTCTTCAAATACCGCCAAAACTTCGAAATTCATAAAATCACATCATAATAGCTAGCGAAAATAGGTTTAGTAATAGATCACTAATAGGTTATTCAAATGGGAAGGGTTCTGGAGTCCAGCTGATCAGATGTCGTGTCGCACTCAGCGTTGCCATCTTGTTTCCCCACTCCTTTTATAGTTTCCTCTCTCTCGCACACATAAAACATGCAGGTCAGCTTGGCGCAGACGTAAGGGTAAGCAAATTATATTTTAAAAACATTTAAAACTATGCAGTAGCCAAAATCAAAATTTCAAGAGCATTTTCGAAAACCATAAAATACTATAACTATAATTAGAGTTTATGAATTACCTGTTTTTCTAATCCAATGGAACTGCCAGTAGCTCATCCATATCACTGTCAGTATCACTTCCGTTAAGAGATAATTTGTCATTGTCACTGTTTTCATTGTCTGAGTCTTGCAAATTTATGATAATAGGTTCCAAAATCTCGTCACGTGCTATTTGTTTCTTGAAATCGTCTTCTTTAAGGTTTTCTGCATGCCTCACGCAAGTTTCCCAGTCCTCTTGTGTTACCTTGTCAAATTCTTCATAAACAAGTTATTTAACGTCCGTCAGTTTAAAAGCACTATATATTTTTGTAATCCCCCTTTTTATTTGAGCCCACACCAACTTAATTGGATTATATTGGCAGTGGAAAGTTGGGAGGCGTATTACCTCATGTCCCGTTTCTATTGCAAGTTTATCCCGCTGATACACTTTTTCTGTGTTTTTGAACGGAAATACTCTTTGCAATAACTCATTTTTAGTTTCTGTTTCCGAAAAAATTTTGAAGAACGTATACACCTTAAAAATAGTACTTCAAGCTTGACTTCGCAATACCAGCCTTTTTGACTCGCCACTAAGTTCACCGCAAGAAGCCATTGCACTATTTAACTCTTACTTTACTGTTGTGTAAAGAACAACTGAATGATATTGATCTGTATTCTCCAGAGTAAATAAACACTTCTTATCCAGCATTCATTCATAAACATAAGCATACAGCATTCCACGGGCTAACAGGAAATGTGTTTGCTCTTTCTCGAATTAAACACCTTGACTTATTCACAGTAATTATTTTATCAGTCATATCAGTAGTTTAAATTCCAGTTCGGAGTAATTAAAACTATATGTACATACATACACAAACCACTTTGAACTTCCTAGAGTCAATAGAGATTACGAACCATTCATAAACAAAGATACAATGTGACCAGACACGTTCTGCCAGGGCAGCAAGAAATTTGTTTCCTCTCGCTCGAATTGGATAATTCAAAGCAACTGTTTCATCACGTCATGTCGAACATTTTAGTTTCAGTTCTGAGTAATTACAAGTATACGTACACGCATGCATGCTAAATTCATACAGTGCTTACGTCGCGATTTATTTTTATAATACAGGTAATAGTGCTTTATTTATTTGTATTGGAAAAACTATTTCAGCTAAATATATTGGGTTTTCATGGTTATGTTAGATACATTGTTCTCTACCTTCCACATGGATCATTTTCGGCAAAATCTGAATTTTTGCCTTAGCGAGAATAGTAGTTCATGCAGATCCATTAAGTTGGCACTCCTCACACACCACTTAGCAGGGAAGTAATACGACAACACCGCAGGACTCCGATTGGTTGCTCACCTATTAGCGCTCAAGGACAAACGCCTTCCCATTTGAAATGCATAGTAGAGCCATTTTTTAAGAAATGCTCTATTTTTAAAAAGTATGTTATGTAAAGAGCAACTTAAAGTCGCGGAATTTTCGTAAAATAACCGTGCTGAACTTAATTATTGGTTTTAGTTCATTTAACCAATTTTACGTTTCCGAGTTATGTTGTCCACAAACAATGTACAGACACACACACACACACACACACACACACACACACACACACACACACACACACACACACACACACACACACACACACACACAGATATTTTATCTAGACATACTTGTCCTTGGGGTCCAGTAGACCTAAACATTCCAATTTCTGGTAGAATTTATGAATTTTTGGGTTTGCTATAGTGTATTTTGTAGTTACTATAGGTATCATAGATATTAGCATGTATATAATTAATCACCTCCTTTTACAAAAGTAATCAAGTTAGCCAAATATGTTGCAAGTACCAGAATATGCCAAAATATATATTACTTGCTGTGTTAAATTGTTCAGAATACCAATACTCTTGTCCATAACATTTCAGGATGTTGGCATATTCTGGAAACAGGCCTTCTACCAAATAAGAAAACACACAAGTCAGCAAGACAGCTTTGCCCAAAATATTAAAGTTTTACTAGGATATAGAAATATGAAAAATACCAAAAGAATGTGATATACCTACTTTATTGAATGGAGCAGATCATTTCATTTGTTCAAGAAATGTATTAGTTATTATGCATATTTAATGAAATATAAAAATGTAAACAAACGCATAGATAACAAAACTATCAAAGCCGAAGTTGGTGTTCTATTTCAGTATATCCAAAAATGGTCATTATTTTTAAGAAAACTCCGCACTCTAAGTTGCCCTTTGCAGGGAAGCAGGAGAAACTTTTTGAAAGAATGAATTTATTTTCTTAAATATATGGCAACATTTTCATTATAATGCCATATACGTATGTAGTCTGATGATGTAACTAAGTTAAAATACGAGGGTGGTTCAAAAAGTAATGTTTCCTCTTCTTTTTCTCTTTTAATTGCCAAGAAAATTGAATCCAATTTACATAGCTTGAAAACTGCAACATCGACGATTAATTTGTCACTATTCAATATAATCTCCGTCCTTTTCCACAGTTTTGGTCCACCTTTTAACTAGGGCATGTATTCCAGTGTGGTAAAACACACGGTCTTGCTTTCTAAGCCATTGACGCACGGAAGTTTTCACAGCCTCTTCATCTTCAAAATGAATCCCGCGATGAGCTTCCTTTAGTGGCCCGAACAGATGGAAGGTTGATGGTGCCAGGTCAGGGCTGTATGGGGGGCGAGCTAAGACTTGCCATCCCATTTTCTCAATTTCTGCAGTGGTGTAACGGCTGGTGTGTGGTCTTGCATTGTCATGCAAAAGAAGAACATCTGCCAAAGGTTTTGCTGGGTGCACTCGGCGAAGACGTGCTTTCAGCTTGTTGAGAGTTCTGACGTATTGGATAGAATTTATTTTGCATCCCTGGTCCAAAAAATCAATCATAAGCACACTCTCTGCATACCAAAATACTGTCGCGATAACTTTCCCTGCCGACCGCTGAGTTTTGAATTTTATTTTTCTTCCGTGACGTTGTGTGATGCCATTCCATTGACTGCCTCTTTGATTCAGGTTCAAAAAATATGAACCCATGTTTTGTCTCCAATAACAATTTTTTCCAGAAACTCCTCTCCCTCCAAATTGAAGCGCTGCAAGTGTTTGGAGGCTATTGCTTTCCTTGTTTCTTTGTTTTGGGCGGTTAACATTGTTACCCAACGTGAACAAACTTTTGAGTAACCCAGTTGTTGATTAATCGCCATCACACTGCCTTTACTTAGGAAGGTAATGCGACACAATTCACATGTTGTTACCCGGCGATCACCACGAATGTCATCGACTCGCTGAATGTTGCAGTCACTGGCCTGCCGCTTCGCTTTTCATCTGTCAATAGTGTTTGCCCTTCAGCTTCGTTACAGCGACGAACCCATCCTCTAGCAGTGCTGACATCCACCGTTGCATCACCATACACATTTTTTAGCCTTTCATGAATGCGAATTGGCATTTCACCTTCCGCGGTCAAAAATTCAATCACAGAACGCTGTCTAACACGAATGTCGATGTAAGCCATTTTGCAAGAGGATGCAGTGCTGCCACCTGTTGACTTAGGGAGTTACCAGTGCAGGGGATTGGAGAAGAAGGTTTCAGGAATTGCGGCAAATTCAAAGTTTTCACATAACTTACTTATTTAAGGGAAAAAGGAGGCATTACTTTTTGACCCATCCTTGTAATAGAAATAAAGAAATATCTTAAACTTTGTGGAAGTATATATGAAGTCCGCTTCATTTGGAACCAATAAGAAGCTGATGCAAAGTCTTTAAAACACATTATATACACTCCTGGAAATTGAAATAAGAACACCGTGAATTCATTGTCCCAGGAAGGGGAAACTTTATTGACACATTCCTGGGGTCAGATACATCACATGATCACACTGACAGAACCACAGGCACATAGACACAGGCATCAGAGCATGCACAAGGTCGGGACTGGTACCGTGTATATCCACCTTTCGCAGCAATGCAGGCTGCTATTCTCCCATGGAGACGATCGTAGAGATGCTGGATGTAGTCGTGTGGAACGGCTTGCCATGCCATTTCCAGCTGGCGCTTCAGTTGCACCAGCGTTCGTGCTGGACGTGCAGACCGCGTGAGACGACGTTTCATCCAGTCCTAAACATGCTCAATGGGGGACAGATCCAGAGATCTTGCTGGCCAGGGTGGTTGACTTACACCTTCTAGTGCACGTTGTGTGGCACGGGATACATGCGGACGTGCATTGTTCTGTTGGAACAGCAAGTTCCCTTGCCGGTCTAGGAATGGTTGAACGATGGGTTCGATGATGATTTGGACGTACCGTGCACTATTCATTGTCCCCTCGACGATCACCAGAGGTGTACGGCCAGTGTAGGAGATCGCTCCCCACACCATGATGCCGGGTGTTGGCCCTGAGTGCCTCGGTCGTATGCAGTCCTGATTGTGGCGCTCACCTGCACGGCGCCAAACACGCATACGACCGTCATTGGCACCAAGGCAGAAGCGACTCTCATCGCTGAAGACGACACGTCTCCATTCGTCCCTCCATTCACGCCTGTCGCGACTCCACTGGAGGCGGGCTGCACGATGTTGGGGCGTGAGCGGAAGACGACCTAACGGTGCGCGGGACCGTAGCTCAGCTTCATGGAGACGATTGCGAATGGTCCTCGCCGATACCCCAAGAGCAACAGTGTCCCTAATTTGCTGGGAAGTGGCGGTGCGGTCCCCTATGGCACGGCGTTGGATCCGACGGTCTTGGCGTGCATCCGTGCGTCGCTGCGGTCCGATTCCAGGTCGACAGGCACGTGCACCTTCCACCGACCACTGGCGACAACATCTATGTACTGTGGAGACCTCACGCCCCACGTGTTGAGCATTTCGGCGGTACGTCCACCCGGCCTCCCGCATGCCCACAATACGCCCTCGCTCAAAGTCCGTCAACTGCACATACGGCATATGGCTCACGTCCACGCTGTCGCGGCATACTACCAGTGTTAAAGACTGCGATGGAGATCCGTATGCCACGGCAAACTGGCTGACACTGACGGTGGCGGTGCCCGAACGCTGCGCAGCTAGCGCCATTCGACGGCCAACACAGCGGTTTCTGGTGTGTCCGCTGTGCCGTGCGTGTGATCATTGCTTGTATAACCCTCTCGCAGTGTCCGGAGCAAGTATGGTGGGTCTGACACACCGCGTCGATGTATTCTTATTTCCATTTCCAGGAGTGTATATTTCTTTGAGTGAGCCATTTTAGACATAACCCTTATGGCTTGAAAATTCAAGCTGTTGTAATTTTTTAATGTGCAGTGACTTATTCCGCGTTGTGTCATGGTAAGAGATCACATTTTAAGGTTAGCAATAGCTGCTTACGCTTTGCAACATGCAACTATAAACGTCCATTTACCTCCCGCTATACCTGCAGGGAAATGTGCTTTTATATCCTTTCTGAAACAAGAAAAGAAATGGGTTATCCCCATTTATCCCTATTAATACCAAGATGAAATAAAACTTCTTAATGACATTTTGCAGAACCTAAATAAAAATAAGCAATTGTGGGCAGAGAAAGTAATATGAAGTAACATACACAATTATTAAAATCAACCGCTCGTTTTAATGAATATCACTGGCGTGTAATGCAGCTAATGAAGTAACAAATTTTTAGTTCAAGTTCCTTCAAAATTTCCATTAGCCACTATGAGACTCGTCACTTCAGTAATGTGATCAAGCGAGGCTATTTCTAGTTTCCTGAGGATAACATGCCTTTCAATAATAGTACAACCAATAACTGTAACCTCTAGAACTGAAGGGAGGACCCTGGGCAAATAACCTCAATCATTGCTTTTGAATCTGTTAGTCCATAAGATTAAAAGTCTACAATAACCCCAAAATTTAGGTTGCACTATGTACAGGTTACACATACCGTGAAACTCACTTTGATAACAGCTTTTGTTGATTCCACCATGACAATTTTGCAAAGCAATCAGTTAGTAGTACAACAGGAAATATAATTTATCATATCATTATTTGCTAACAATTTGAAATGCCCTTAGGCGCCCAGAGCAAAGCTCTAAGGTTTCGTTAGAGGATGTAATTACAATCAATTAATATTGTAAGTAAAGAAAGTATATTTACTTTTTCTAATAAGGAAATGAGCACTCAGTAATAAAATGAACCAGATATTGATTAGTGAGATGATGTTTATTATTTCCATGAGCTTGTGCAATTCTAATTTTGTCATAGAATTTGCGCACTAAACCTGTAGCCATGGTAATCAGTGTTTTCATGAAACCGTTAGTAGCGCTTTATCCATCACAGTGTTGTCAAGGTTACAAAAAGGTCAGGGCACACTGGGCTACAGTTGCACGCACGCAGAACAAGGTAACTTATATCAGTGCTAGGAGCGTTATCAGCTGTCAGCGGTTTGGTTACCTGAAGATATGACTCACGTTAAATATTATTGAATTTACTTAAACCTCTGTTTCATATAACGCTGCCCCGCTAAAATGTATCACTCCGCGCGCAACTACCTCCCCCTCACCTTAATTGGCTAATGCTATCGCAACAAGGCCATAGGCGGTGCCTTCCCGCCACATTTAAACCTGCAGTAAACTTCAAAATAATTGCCAGGAACATAGATAAAAATCATACAAATAAGAATATGATGGCATGCAGATAGACTAAGCCCAGCTGTTCTCGGCGGTCCAAATAAGACCGCCAAATGGGTTTTGCGGAAACCTGAAAGACCATCATAGTTAAAACCCACACAATTGTAAATCACATGTAAATATTTAGCCTGTAAACCGGACCCTTCTGCACCGGCAGCAGGCCACAATTCTATCAATAAAATAAACTGGAAACTGAAGGCATGCAATAATAATGAAGTTCATAATGAAACTGAATGAATGAGCAATGAAACAAACAAGTTTATAATGGAAGGCCTGCGGCCCTTTTCTGGGATTTTTTAAAACCAGCACACATAACTTGCAAAAATTGTTGTCTTTCAGTCTTAAAAGTCGTCACGCCATACTTGTCGTGTGTCCTTCACTCACCCAAGTCTCGTCAAGGTAGTATATTTTGCGATTTGTATCACGCTATAGTCTGACTGTCCTTAAATAACGTTTTCGCCACACAGCAATATCGCCCTGGAGTGGTAAGTTTTCCTGTTGTCTCAATTCTTTGTCGCGGTGTTCCTACAGATCTAACACTTACACTGTAGGCTCAGAGCACAGCTGTTAGATTTCTCTCACTGACAAAGACGGATTATTCTCTACGGGTGCAATACACACATGTCCCAACATTCTTTTTTCGCCGCTTTGTAAAGGTTTTACCTTGCGATGCTTCAACGAAAAACTGGCGGTAGGCTGCCATTATACATATAAGTACACGCGCAATAAACGATTAATAAAGTAATACAGCTCTCGCACTCGGCACAACACACCTTCGATATTGCTAATCCAGTTCAAAACAAGGTCAGTGATAAAACTCATATAAGCAAATATGTCATCACTAACGCTAAATCACGTGCTATCTTGCCATGTGTAACATGGGCTTCTGAGCAAAGGAACCTCCTCTTTACTTCGTTTAAGAATTAACATGCATTTCAGATAAACCAACTCTGTTGGGTAATATATTTAATTCAAACGGTTACGAAAATATAAATTTACAATACTCTTCAAACATATAAAGATATATCACCATGTTAAATTTACGAACTAATTTTTCCGCACAACAATCTATACTACAATAGCAGCCAATGAGAAGTGATAAGGTCACCTGACCGTTTAGAGATACGGGGCAAGCTTATGTGAAACATGGATTAGTGTATTTCAAATTGGTAAGCACATCCATTTATGTATCTGCATGCCGCTTAGAGACATATATTTCGGCTTAATCCCCGACTGAAAATTTATAAGGGAATATTACAATAAATGAATAAAGGTGTACTTTTTATGTGAGATACAGCCGATATAGATATTATATTATAGAAAATATAATAGGGGAGCTTTTAATTCCTGTTGTTCTTGCATCGGAAATTCTTAGCGGTTTGTGATTAAAAGTATGTTATAAAATGCATATTTGGATTACTTTTAAATAACTGAAGGACGTAATAGAAGTTGTCGATTTTCCCCAAAATTAAATTGCGTTTTAATTCATATGTATATTTGTTTATTTATTTATTTATTGTATTTTTAGTAGAACATACGATAGCAACTGTGCACCACTTTAGACTACTTCTGATATCAATTGTTTTTCCCAATCTAGAAAATACGGATACTACAGTTTCGGTCGCAGCTACTACTCACGCCAAAAAATCGTCCATAATAGTATCTAAGTTACTGGCCCTCAATGCCCAGGGCAGAACGAGTAGCCCCTGCGGTGCACTAGCTCTCAGAGCCACGATTGACACCACCGAACTACCTGTATAGTCCAATATGCAGCGTTATGCAAGACTACAATGGGAGAATGTAAAAAATTAGAAGTTGGTATTAATCGTAACTAGGATTATATGTCCAGAAAAACTCTTATACTAACCCATGAATTATAAACTCTATTTTCTACGTTAGTGAAGATATAAAGTCCAAATTCGCCCTTATTTTGTCACCATTTTTTAATATCTGCACTATCCATTAGTCATTTACTCTGAGCGGAATTAGCCTTTAATACAAGTATTCCTAGAGATGATAAAATGAACATTTTATGTGTCATATATATTCTAAACATTATATATTAATAAAAATATTTGGAGCTGATTTTAGAAAACGAATTTCAAAATACCGTTAATATAAAAGTTAACTTTAAGTTTGAAATTACTTTGTAATTCTTTGTGATGTATCTTTAAAAGGTAGTGAGTCTGATACCAAGTTTGTTATTTAGGGCATTTCGTTTTAATTCGAATTTTTTGGATATACTGCTCATACACCCTCACATGCAGGGAACTTTTTCTAAAATTCCTGATTAAAGGAATTTTCTTTGAAATTTTATTATTAAATGTTTGGGTTAAGAACACTACCTAATCTTTGTAATACGTCCATAGTGAAATATGTATGTAACATTCGAGTAAGGCAAAGTTCACCTCAAGCAACAAAAGATTGAGTGTTTCATAATTCAATAAGTCAGAGGTTTAACTTGAAATACATTAAGAGTTGTACTTTACTTTTGGAAGAGATAACAAAGGCAGCAGTTGCTGCTTTATACAGTAATAAACCACTCCTGTGGCATGCAGATCTTCGAAAAGTTTGCAATCAAAACAAAATCAGTCAGAAACTGGAACGTCTGTATGTTCATTATTATGCCTTGGAGACTCATATGGATGTATGTTCACATTTCATACTTAATATTTAGAAAAGAACGCATGGGAGGCTATGCTATTGTTTGAGCATACTATTTAGCAGCAACTTTATCAATGCAAAAGTAAAATCAAGAACGCACCTCAGAGCTATGAAAAGAATTTTCGGCTACAAAGCGGGATGATTCAGGCGGTAACATGAGTGACTCTCATTCGGAAGTTATAAATTCATATCTCCTAGGCCGTCAGATCTGACTTTTTAATGATTTCTCTCATTCGCTAAGTGAAGTACCAGATTTGACATTTAATAACACGCCCAACCGTTCTATCTTTGAAGGTGGACACCGCAAAAGCACCTGAGGTGTAACACTAATGCACTCACATGATTTACTCTGCTCTTTTGCAAACTATTCTTCAAATGCTTATTCCTCATCTTTATAATTGAGATGCACTTTTACACATATTATCTTATTGCTAATTTCTTATAGGTACAAGAGGAATATGGGGATGCAGTAGGTTTTAAACAATAGTCAAACTTCTAAAGAGTTGGTGACTTGAAATTCTACTTGCTTTGAATGACCGAGAGATAAAACAACAATTACTTCCCAATTAAGAAACGAATAAATAATTAAAAATCCAAACAAATGAAGCATATATCTGAAATTGTTTAAAAAACCTGCACAGTAAGACATTTTGCATTACTGTTTACCTTTATGAAAACCATCTAGAATGAGTGAGACTTCAAAAACCATTACCAGAAACTTCAAGATGTACAACTTACTTGTAATGAAAATATCTTATAGTTGCGTAAGGTACTGTAATAACAATCGTTAGAACTAGTTTTTGAAAAAATAACATTTTGAAAAATGTGCATTGTAAAGAATTTTTTGGTATAGAGTGGGTTTATTGAAAACCTTTGCGTTGCGTCCTTGGAAATGCTAAACCTAAATACTACGTTTGCTATTTAACCAAACAGTTACAAACACATGCAAAGACACATAAATATATTTTTTAGTTCTGGAACCTTAAAACATATGCCTTTAATGAAATAACAATATCAAATTTTTGGGTGTATTGCAATACTTGCTCTGCATAATGAAAATAAGTGGTAGAGAGCGTGCAACTCAAAATATATGATGATAGCTAAAGCTGTGCTGTGTCTATAAATAATGAAAACAAGTAGATTCGATAACATTCTAGTGTCATCAGCCAGGCACATCACTGCCTCACAGTTGCCTCACACTAAGGTCTCTTTGGGTACCTAATGAAGCAAAAGTGAATGCAACAGGATGAAACCTGGAACAGACATCACTCTATAGTTCCAGTGGGAGGTTTTACCTTTTCTGCTCCCGCTAATGTGTGCTACAAGGAATACAGAGCATACAGTCCAGTTAGTAAACTCAGCGGCCTTTTGTAAACTCAGTAGGCACGGGAGTAACCATATGATATAAATGATTTAAGGTATTAAAATATACTGTGTTACTTAAGTATTCTGCATAGATAACAATGGTTATTAATCATTGGATAATCAAGTGAGCAATACTCAATATTCCAGGATATTATAAATGTTTGTTTTGCAGCACATTAGTATTATCTAGCAATTAATATCAAGTTATATAATAATAACCAAATAAATCGCATGTTAAAGGACAGAATAAGTAAGTTGTCTGAACAAATTCTCCATAACTTATTACATACGATCAAATGTCGTCCACAAACGTACATAGGTATTTTTTTTAGACGTGGCGTATGACGTAATGCTGTGCTGTTGGTTATAGCCTAGTTCAATTGTTTATTGGTATGAAAAAGGGGTGCCAGGTCAGTCATCTGTTACCTAATCCACTAGCTTTATCAGCAATCTGCTAGTTAAAGCAGAGAGCTTACCCATAACATTGATCTGATTGATGTCACTAGTGTAGTACATTTTTGTTCAATGATAAGGTTTATATTGGTACATTTCGTACTGATTCTGTTGAGAAATGGTGCTTTACATTAGTTTATCTGGATTAACATTATTATAAAATAAATGTCCTACACTATCATCTTGTGTTGTGACAAAACATTTCTGCTCCTAAGCAGCATTTAAGCTTCTAGTTAAGGTTAATGGTCTGCGTCTCTACATACTGTCCTCCATAGTAAATGAAAACCGTCTGATGAAACCTCTATTGCCCTGAATGAGGGCATGAATGAAGCTAAGACCCTTTGCTCCTGTTTTAGTTGCTACCAACACGCTTATATACTGAGCAAACAAACTCGAAACCGGTCTACTCAGTACTTGTCGCGTGACCTAGAAGGTTAACTTATCCGTCATACTCCAAGCCACAAGGCATCTCCTAAAACATCCATCACAATATGATCACGCAGTTAAAGCAGCGTAAAATAGAGAGACAAAGAGGAACAGCGAAAAACAGAAAGAGGACGATTTTTGAAACAGAAATCTCTGGGAACATGTAACTAAACCTTTGCGGATCGAAAACAGGTAAAATTCGGAAACCTACTGGTCTCTTAACCGTTTTCTTATTACCCTGAACCGTATCTAGATAATCATAGAAATTTAGTCCTTTTATGGATAAATCTAACCTGTTGGAAGAGAGGCGATAATTTGGAGAAAAGAGTAGTCACTAAAGAAGTTTATATATATATATATATATATATATATATATATATATATATATATATATATATATATAATTATGTATATAATGTGGGTGCATGTTCAGAGTAGAATCCCTATTAATTACTCCTTCTTTGCTATTTTTTATGGCACATTTAAACTCTTTGTGATGAAACAGTAGAATAAAAATAAAAAATAAAATAAAATAAATTCTGCATATCTAACAGCCCGGTTTCTGGAATCTATACCAGACCTTATTATGCAAACGTTTTTTAACCTTATTAACTTCTAAATCAGATTTCACAAAACAATTTACAAATTTTACAGATATAATCTACTTTCTACCTGAACGAACTAACTAAACCTACGGATTACTGAATTGGAGTAACCTTACAAATCTATTCATCTAATCAAACTAAAACAGTGTTTTTTATACTTCTACACCAACAATATAAATCAAATCTACGAAAGACTGTTTCTAACAATTTAAAAGTTTCCCCTTCTGTAGCTCGTATCCAAAGCTTCCTCCCACAGGTATCCATCTCCTAAAGGAACTGGCATCTGTAGATGGAGCTGGTTCGTCAGTTGCAGACATCCAGGTAGTCATCTCTCCGCTTCTGCATAATCAGTTGCATCTGTCCGCTCTGATACTCTCCATATATATCTTCTCTCTCCTGGTATTCTCTTTCTGTCTATGGTCTTTCTGTGTTTCTATCTTCTTTCTGATATCCATAATTGGCGTCTTCTATTTATCGGCTGTGCGTCTTAAATGAGGTCTTCAGGTCTGGTAATCTGTATCTTCAGTTTCTCATGGTCCTATTTTCCTCCGACGATCTCTTAAATAATATTCTATTCTCGTAGAATGAAATGTTCCTGTATTTCTTTCTTGAAGCATTTTGTCACGGGTCATGTATTCCTTTAACGCCTTAGCACATATTATCTGAGACATATTTTCTAAATGTACATAATCTTCTGCATCTCTTAAGATGTTCCATGAACATTTTCCTTGAAGTTTCCTTCGACTGTCTTCTACTAGTTCACTATATTTATTGCACTCAAAAATAACATGTTCAGGCGAATCTAAACAGTTACATTGCTCGCACCAATCTGAGTTCTTCTTCGCTATTCCTTTAAAATAAACATTATATGGGCCATGTCCTGTAACAAAGTGAAAAAATCCTTTTCTAGCTTTCATATGTTCCACTTTTAGCCTCTCTTTAATGTCCGGAAATAAATCATGTACTCTTCTTCACAGTTGACTGTTATTCCCAAAGGTATATAAAACCTGATTTTCCTCCATAAGCCACTCCATATTTCTGACCTTTTGTCATCAAACATTTTCAACGCTGAGTGTAAAATCATGACACGTTTTGAGGACTCGGGTATGCAATGCTGCTAAATTCTCATAGTTTTATTTCTTCTACTGTTTTTGACTGGTAGTGTACTTTCCACATCTCTTGCTTCCAAATTTCCTGCCCTATATGCAGATGTCAACACACGACAGCGCCCAACTCAATGATTCGTTAGAAACCATTAATTTCTGAATATGTATGTAAATATATTTTTCTAGTTTGAATGATAATTACCGGTCATGTGGTTCACCTCACACACAAATGTGTGGATATCAACGGAAATGCATACAGAATGTAAACGATATACGAGTCGGAATGCATGTATGGGTAAATGAAATGTGTAGTGTTTAACGCCCGATTTTACTACATACGGCACCGCAGGCAATGACACTGATGATACATGAGATGAAGATGGAGCACCGGTGGAATGAGATGGCGGGGGAAACCGGAGATCCCGGAGTAAACCCGCCCCAGTGCCGTGTTGTCCATCATTAAATCTCACTTTGCGGTCGCCTGGGATCGAACCCAGGCCCACCTAGGTGAGAGCCAAGTGGTCTAACCACTGAGTCATGGCGCGGCCTCATGTATGGGTAGGGATCAGTAAATTCCGCTACAGTGAACTGCGCTGGTGCGCAAGTTGCGCTTGGGACAATCTCAAGCTACAGCTGAAAAAACGGGATCTTGTTGACATAATATGCATTGGAATATGTTGGTAAGGAAATGCTAAACAGCCTCTGCCCAGTCCCAGCCTTGCCTTAACATTTGTCTTACTCCCTCATTATTAATATCTAAGCATGATAGCACATAGGATAATATTTGAATGCCAAACTTTTAATATTAAAATATCATTAAGGACTATCCAAGAGCAAGTGCAGACCATCGTTACGAAGCATGTTGACCCGTCATTCATGTGAAATGTTTCCACACTCTTATTTCTATACGGTTCACTCATACGAGTATTCAACTTTTGCAAACAGGTAATCTCGTATTTGAGCAGTTGCACCAATAAATATAATATTTTTTTACAATTTTAAGAATTTATAGATTACTGAGCCCGCCCGTTTAAACTTTATGATCTATGAGCGTTAAACAGGTTTATGTGCGTGCAGAACACAGAAAAGTGAATCTAAACATTTGTTCATAATTTTCAGACTTTAGTTTCAATTAGCAAGCTGAGTATTAATTATAATTAATATTAATTAATACATATTAATTATAATCCCTTAGGTGTAATGGAGGGGAAAATTAAAGGAAAACACCCGGGATTTTTGCCGTATAAATGATCTAACAGCGTCTCGTTTCACTGCATCTCTCTTTCTCACCTCTTGCGTGTTTACAACAGGTTCGTTCTAATTCGATACGATTATAGTGGACTAATCGCACTGTGGCAGTGTTATAGAGACAGAGAACTAACCCAATTGTAGCTTTCAGTGGCTATAAGATCGAGAAAACACTAATGCTGCCAATTCCAGGAACGGAAATGGGATTCTAATGATGAATGATAGCTTTCGAGATCCTCTCACTCCAAAAACGGTGACATTTCCCACAAGGGACAGAACCCACAAACCTCATGTATGAGACTGATGATGCGGACCGTCTCCTTTTAGAGATGTTGAAGCACCATTTACCATCGACACCTCCAGCATCAATCATCGAGATAATATACAACGGGGACGTGTGTCACCCAGAAAATGGGATAGAAAATAAACAACGTTGTTAGAAAAGAGAACGTGGTCATAACCACATCGTGATAGTTTGTCCACAGACCCAATGATGGAAAAGCAGCCTAACAGTCATTTTTGTCCGGTCGTTAGCAGGGAAATGAACCACGTAGGACCTTTATGCATTAATCTTTCGAAGGTACTCTCAGCTAAATTTTGGCATCATGACAATTATAAGCAGCAATATGCACAATAAA
>JAUKNK010000640.1:0-50000 GCA_030765055.1 Mantis religiosa | reverse complement strand
TACTCCGGGCAGACTTGCACAACCGGCATCCCGCCTGCCGTATTGCTGAAACGGCTCACTAGGCCGGCTTGGAAAATGAAGTCCGTCCCGCCGGAGGGGAAAGCGTCTTCCTCAGAGCATATCATTCCTCCATGCACCGCCGAGACTCTCGCCGACACTTCTACCCTAAAGAGACCACCAGACGAGGGATGACATGAAATTATAATGAAGGTAAAATGGAGGGACAGAAAATTCGGGGGCTGTAATAAACCTACCCAACATTCGCCTAGCAACCGAAAAGATCCCCGAAAATACCTATGGGCCAGGTAGGTCGGCCGCAATAACTGAACCCGGGCCAATCGAATGCAGGCGACAGACGAAACCGCCTGAGCGATCCTACTCGGTTTTCTTACAATAAGTGCCGTTATTTTGTGCAGACGAAAATATGCTTTACATATAAAGTATACTATTCGATATCTTTGGACATAAATGTAATTAGCTAGTAGTGTTATTGTGTAGACAACTGTGTAATAGTGAACATAATGTGTAAATGTTCTTTGCTTAGGAATGCTGTGAGGCAAATATTTTATGTCTTCTGTTTCAGTCCCATTCATGGTAAAAGAAAGCAAGCGCAACCATACCGAACGGGTTAACTCAGGAGTTTTCTTCTGTGGCAGAGGTCCGAGGTCGATTCCCCTGTCCGGCGTACCTGACTTGGGGGTTTTTAGGGGGTTTTAGGGGCTTTAGGTTAATTACAATCATGACCCTCCGTTTCATCCGCATTATCATTTCCCATCATCTCTTATCTGGTGGTCTCTTACAGGGTAGAAAATGATGACGTGAGCCCCAATGCTGCATGTCAGCATGACATTGCTCCTGATAAATACTTATTGCTCCGATAGGACGGTCTCTGGGCCGGCCTAATGGGCTGTTTCAGGGCCAAGGTGGGTGGGATACTGGTTGTACTAGCCCACCGGGGAGCTTCCAATTGCGGGGACCCTGCCATCTGCACTGTCGTGACGCATTCGGTTGGTCGCTACCTGTCTCATTTCGCCTTCTTCCGGAGATTCTCCCAGCTGAGCCATAGGCATAATAGATCAAGTTTGATGGCAGTGCCGAATCCCCTGTGTAGGGGAACTGTCTTTTGGGGTACGAAAATGTTGAAGGTCAAGGAAAAGCTTTGTTGTCATAGATATTTGCAGAATAATGAGAACATTCCTTCTATAAGAAGAGAGCTCTATGTGCATATGTAGGTCAAGAAATGTCCTAACTGAGGAATCTGTGCCTCTATTATTCTAAATTTGCGCGCCAAAACAGTTACCCACAATAGCTTGTGTGAAAGTAGCAAATTGAAGCTAACGGTGACGCTGATAAATTCTGGTAAATTCAAAACTGAAGTTGAGAATAGGAGATTAGGAAAATAATTATTTTCAAGATCTTCTCTTGAAATAAGCCCGGTGAAAAGCCAGCTTAGAAATCGACGTTTCGTGAGCGTACATCACCCCCATCATCAGGATATTTTTAAGAAATATTGTATGCTAAGGAAAATACATGTTTGCGAAATAGTAATTTGCAAAAAAGTTCCTCTAAAATCCTGAAAGTATTTTCTCTTTAAACAGCAAAGAAAAACCCAGATTGTTAAAACTGCAAAGCCGAGGACATTGTTAGGTTCAGATGTTTCATGAGTATGACCGAAAATGATTCATATGGTATTAAACAAAACCCTGCTCAATATATTCCAGTAATCCTGGATCTCCAAAGGCAGATTTTAATCCTGCATAGACGAGTCCTTGCACATGACGATATATTAAGGACTTGAGAAAGCCCAGGCGTCCAGCATCATTTGACTCGTCAGATAGGAGAGACGCCAACTTCGAAAGAGCAGCTCAAGCAGGGTCCACTAAATGACAATTTTGAGAGAGGATCTCCAAAAGGGTGAAAAGGGCAGCACTGAAGCTACGCCGAGACAGCTGAGACAGGAATATCCGTCTCATAGGACTTAATAATGAATATATTCAGATAAACGATAATGGTAGCATTTTTACGTGCTTCATTTATAGCTTAGGTGCCCAAACGGAGCCTTTATGAGCTAATGTCACGCTGTCGTTTCACCACAACCCCTTCCTTTTGTGCTTGTGCGGTGCAAGATATATTTCCCCCCTAGTCACTCAGTCAGAGACGACTCTCGCAATGACTACCAAACGTTTCTTTTTTTAAGATGTAAATATAAGTTATTCATGTATCCATTATAAGGTATCGTAAAATAACCTGTTTTCCTAATTTACACCATTTATTGTTATTGTAGGCCATCAAGTTCCGGAACTAACTGAAGAAAAACGGCTGTGAGACCTTGATTTTGCGACCGATCTATTTCACCATCTTGATATCCTAAATATGACCTTAGAGAGGAAAGATAAAAGCATACACGTTCCTTTAGTTCACGCACTGAACAAATGTATGGCGAATTAACGCTATGGTAAGTTCAAATGGAAATTGGTGACATATCATTTTCACTCCTTGTAATTAAATTTTACCATAAATATCAATCTGTTAGCAAAATATTTAAAAATTCTGAAGGGACTGTATAACACTTTCAAGTACAAATTTCGAGACCAGAAAACAGTACAGGAGGAAATTGGAAGTTTTAATAATCCATTTCATTTTGCTTGTAAATACGCTCCTCAGGCCCTGCAATTGGAATTAGACACTTTGCAGAATTCAACAAACTTTAAATATTCTCAAAAAAGGTTGCAAGTTATTTAAATCCCTTCCCAAAGAAACATTTCCCAGGTTGCGAACGTTTGCTTAATGCCAATATTTGGTTCTACATACATTTGTGAGCAAATATTCTCGAAAATGAAGCACATAAGAAGTCAGTATCGTAGTAAAATATCACACGATCATTTGGTACACCTTTTTAAACTCTGTTGTTCATTCTTGGAGGCAAACATAGATGAACTGGTTAAAAATAAACTGCTCCTACAGAGTCAGTAACAAAAACGGCGTTCAGGAGGCATTGTTAATATTATTTTCACAAAATACTATAGTAGCAGTAACTGAAGTAGCCGCCACTGTTAAAAACAACGTTAGCGAGGTCTGTGACTGCTAAGAGTAGAAACATTACGCTATAGCTGCGCGAACTGTGGCTGGAGGTAAAAACAGCTTCCCCTTTCGCGTTAGCCCTGGGCAGCCTTGATTTATAGTAATCTGTTACAGTAACTACTATGTATCTTTCAACATTTAAAGCTGTACGAGATTCAGTTAAAAAATAAAAATTATACCATAGCAATCGATAGCTGAGCTGTATGATAGAACACGGTGTAACAATGTAACAAATATTGATTTAGATTAACAAATGAAAGATTAAGTGCTCTAATTTAGTACAATATAACAATATAGCAAACAGAGTACGAATCTAACAGATTATAGAAAACCTATTTTTCTACCATCTGCGATGGCACTAAGGAGAGATATGTAATTTCCCACCACTCCACTTGTATTTTCCTTCAGCTACTGACTTTTCCAACAAAGTATCCCAAAGAGGACATGGGTTTGTTGTTTGTTTTTTATTTTTTAATTTACGTCCTCCAACGTTAAGTCATATCGGACGATGAATGAAAGGGGTGAAAGATGCTCAAATGAGTCTGGGGTCCATGGAGCTTATAGTTACCCGACATTCGTCTTTCAGGATAAGGGAAAACCCCGCAGAAAACCTTATCCAAGTAACTCACACTGACCGGAGGACATGGGTGGGAAACAAATTGCACATCTTTGTAATAAACAGGGCAATTTTATAGTATAGAAAAAGTTATAGAACCTTATTTACATCGTAATAATTCAACACTAAGACCTTAATTCCACTTCTGTAGGCAGCCTGTTAAAAAGCACAGATTCAAGTGATGATGACGTTTGTTTGTTGTAATTTAGGTCCTCCAACGTTAAGTCATATCGGACGATGAATGGAATGGGTGAAGATGCTCAAATGAGCCCGGGGTCCATCGAACTTAGAGCTACCCGACATTCGTCTTTCAGGATAAGGGAAAACTCCGGAAAAAAACCTTATCCAGGTAACTCACCATGACCGAGATTCGAACTCGGGACCTCTTGAGCGTGAGGCAGACATGCTACCACCACGGCTCCCGAGGAGGGCAAATGATGAAGACGATGATGGTAATAATAGTGGTGGATGGTGGGTGATGGGTGTTGGGTGGTGGGTGGTGGGTGTTGGATGGGTGGTGGTGGTGGTGGTGGTGGTGGTGGTGGTGGTGGTGGTGGTGGTGGTGGTGGTGGTGGTGGTGGTGGTGGTGGTGGTGGTGGTGGTGGTGGTGGTGGTGGTGGTTTTGGTGGTGTTGGTGGTGGTTTTGGTGGTGGTGATTCATCTTGCTCAAAAAATTATTAGGTGTTATTTTTTTCTGTAAAATTTAAGTGGAAGTCATTTATATTAAGAAGGCCAACCTAGGAATTTCTTCCTTGAAGATATGAAGACTAATAAGTATCCTAAAAGGAAAGGTATTGAGTTAACATTTAGAGAATACACTTGTAGGTATTGCCAGTTATATATGCAACCAGTTGCTACCCTGTTCCTTGTGTCAACTTTTCAGTCTACAAACACAGAATTTTGTTTCAATTTTCTTGTTGCGTCTATGTCATGTCTCAAATGTTGGAAATGTGGGGAAATGACAAACGATTTAGTGATAGTAAAGTGAAATAAAACACAGGCTAGGAGAAATGACAAGGACGGGAACGACGTGGTGTGACAGCATAATGGATTGTTTCCTCGATTAACATATCCAGAATAAAAAGCAACAGCATTGTGTCAGTTTCTCTTGTTCTTACTTAATCACATTATTACAATTAATTATTTTGATGCTGGTAGGTTAAATGATAAGGCCTAATGGTTTTGCCTCCTGTACGAAAAATAAATAAACTGCGTACAGAATCCATTTCTAAGCCTAATACACCCTCAAATCGATAAGTAAAATCAAAACTAGATGTTTATCTTCGGGTAGAGCATAGGATCTATTGCGTTTTATCGTCTCTGCCCATAAACGATACTTTGAGTGACCCCTCTTGAAAGCGAATAATACTTTTTTGCTAGAAGGGATCTGATTGAACGGGGAACGCCGAGAAAAAGTAAATAGAAATGTCCGATAACAGTGGTACGTAATAGAGTAGGGACGTTGTAGAACAGCGTGACGTCACTCCAACACGCTTCTCAAGCGGATATAGATCGCTTGCTTGACACGTGGACGGTATCGTAAATAAAACGGAAGCTCACTCCTCACCTGGATTTTTGTAAAAATGACACTCAGTACATGAAGGACATAAAATATTTATGATAATTACATCTTTATGTGACACGAAATAAATTATAAAAATAAGTTGATCCACAGGTGAGATGTATATATACAAATATATTAAGTTGTCACACTTATACAAACTGTTGGTAAAAATGCTTCCGTCTCTGTCTTTTAGGTATAAATCAACTTTTATTATTAATTTATGCATTTAATTTAATAAGTCATCATTACAGTGAGGAAGCGAATAATAGTTGGAATACTGCAGGTATACGAAGGTCATGTGAACGCAAAAGTTAAGCAAGGGTAACACGACGACGGAATTTGATAATTATTTAAGGAACTATAAACGTATATTAAATAAAGTTATAAGACAGGCCAAAATTAATAATAATGACAATCATATTAATAACTCTAAAAATAAGATTAAAGCTATGTGGCAAATATCAAGTCAAATAACTAGTATAGTGTAACACATACAGGGTAAAATAAACTTAGAACATAATGATAGAAAGATAACATATGCAACTGAAATTCCTATATATTTTAACACTTACTTCACAAGAATAATTAATTATCTGGTTCACAATAGCAATGGACATCCGCACAATTCACTAAAATCTAAAACTATTAATAATCTAAATTCTATATACCTCCATGAAGTTACATCTGAGGGAATAACTAAAATAATAAACGGATTGAATAATACATATTCTGCAGGTGCTGATGATATACCAGACATAATTGAAAAAGATGCAGTGAACACATAATCAGACCACTTGCTCATCTCTTAAATGCATCTATGACTAGTGGGATCTTTCCAGAAGTACTGAAACTATCTAAGGTTATACCCCTACATAAAAAGGGAAAAGAACTGAAGGATCAAATTTCCGTCCAATTTCCATAACTTCCATATTTTCAAAGATATTAGTAAAATAATGTATAGGAGGCTTCTATCGTTTATGGAAAAACATGATTTAATTACTAACTCACAGCATGAATTTCGACACAAAAGATCAAGAGAGACTATTTCTTAAATAGCGTTATAACCGCTTTGGATAGTAAAGATAAAGCAATCGGTTTATTTTTAGATTTAAGTAAAGCTTCTGACACTGTTGATCACAAAGTTCTGTTAGCAAAATTATTTGAGTTTGGTATACGAGGACCAGCCTACAGCTGCTTTGAAACTTACGTTACAAATCGAAAGCAATTAACAGAGATGAAATATGAGCTGAATCTTTCCTGGCGGCGTATATGTTCTCAGTTCTGAGTGCCACTCGTATCAACACATGAAAGGGACCAACCGCATGTGTGCGCCTGCGGTTTGCTGATCTTCAAGATCGCGACGCTGCCTTGAACTCGGGCCTGCTCATACTGGGCCAGCGCCTGAAAGTAGAGGCCAGCAGACTGCAGCACTACACCCCGTGCAGGCACTGCTGTGCCTACGGACACAGCGCCGACACGTGCACCGCGCCTCCACGCTCCAACTACTGCGGATCCCCTTCTACGACAGCATCCTGCAGAACCCACGATCTCCGCCGCCGCCGCAGGTACTGCTCCACGTGCAATGGCCTCGGCCATTTTACAGGACAGGCGCAGTGCCCTGCCTATCCATGCGGGGACTCACAGAACACAGCACCCCGGTGGTCAGCCGTCAACGAACCTACGGGATGGCAGCAAGCTTTTGGTTGCCTCCGAAAGGATCTGCAGGGTATCACCAGTTTACTTCACACCCTCAAGGAGCTACTGTCAACCACGCTCCACGCCGCAAACCACCGGCTTCCAGCGGAAGAGGTTCAGGACCTCCATTCCGAGGTCCTTAACCTCAACATACGCCTGGGCAACTTGGAGGAAGCCGTCACCGCTGCAGCCCAACGACAAGACGCCCATCACGCCGCCCCCATTGACGTACAAGACCGACTGACTTCCATCCACGGACTCCTGACGAACAGGACTACTACACCGGACCGACTCTCCCCTTCAGGTGCTCAGCTTCAACAGACAGCAGACAGCATAACAACCCAACTACAACAGACAGAACACCATGCCAGCGAGCAAGCCATCCTAGCCTCACTCCAACGTAAGTTGCAACGCATCGAAGTTCAACTTAACGAACGCCCTCACGACAATTTGGACGCCAAACTTGCACAGCTACCCCAACTCACCAACATGACCTCACTCCTCGACACGATCATCTCCACCCAGACTGAACTCTCCACACGACTGACAGTACTGCAACCGCCGAATCCAATCTCAACTGACAGCGCACAAAGACTACACCACGGAATTGTACCCTACCTTACAAGATCCTGGAAACCGCCCCCTAGACATAACAATTAAAAGCGCCCTGACTGACAAACGAACCCCCCGGTTCAAGTAGCCGCCAAAGCCCCCTACTATCCACGCGCCACTGTCAGGGCCTTCGGGTCATGGCCGTCGCCTGGCCTGCATTCCTTTACCCGCCGCTGCCATAGGCAGCTCGCAACGCAACAGCACCTAGACAAACGGGGGTGCTCTTAGCGGAACCCCGACAGGCTGATAAAGCCGCTAATCAAATAAACTAAGTACCCTATCAATACCTATAAAATAAACATCTCAAAAAAAGGATAATATATATATATATATATACATATATATATATGGGTCACCCCAGCCCTAAGTCATTCAACATCCTGAAGATGGGAGAGATGTACGCTCCCGAAACGTCGATGTCTCAACATCTGCTTACCTGGCTCGAAGCCCGAGAACGTCTAGAACAATTAACAGAGATTTTCGACACAAACCCTAATATCAATACTTACTCATTCGGCATAGATCAGACTTACTTGACATTACATATGGAAGGCCGCAAGGCCCAATTCTGGGCCCATTTCTGTTCATCCTGTATATAAATGACTTTGCAAATAACATTAAGGCTCATTACATTGTATTGTTTGCAGACGACACTAACTTAGTAATAACAGGAAATAGTAATGAAACATTAAATAATTCATTAAGTCACACTATTAAAAACTTGGTATCATGGAGAGCTAATAATAACCTGGTTTTAAACACAGATAAGAAAGTTTATCATAAATTTAACATTACCGACAGAGGAAACAATGAAAGTATTCCTGAAGTAAAATTAAATACTAAATTAATATCATACAAAATTGCAACAAAATTTTTAGGCTTGTGCATTCATGTTAACTTAAAATAAATAAATAAATAAATAAATAAATAAATAAATAAATAAATAAATAAATAAATAAATAAATAAATAAATAAATAAATAAATAAATAAATAAATAAATAAATAAATAAATAAATAAATAAATAAATAAATAAATAAATAAATAAATAAATAAATAAATAAATAAATAAATAAATAAATAAATAAATAAATAAATAAATAAATAAATAAATAAATAAATAAATAAATAAATAAATAAATAAATAAATAAATAAATAAATAAATAAATAAATAAATAAATAAATAAATAAATAAATAAATAAATAAATAAATAAATAAATAAATAAATAAATAAATAAATAAATAAATAAATAAATAAATAAATAAATAAATAAATAAATAAATAAATAAATAAATAAATAAATAAATAAATAAATAAATAAATAAATAAATAAATAAATAAATAAATAAATAAATAAATAAATAAATAAATAAATAAATAAATAAATAAATAAATAAATAAATAAATAAATAAATAAATAAATAAATAAATAAATAAATAAATAAATAAATAAATAAATAAATAAATAAATAAATAAATAAATAAATAAATAAATAAATAAATAAATAAATAAATAAATAAATAAATAAATAAATAAATAAATAAATAAATAAATAAATAAATAAATAAATAAATAAATAAATAAATAAATAAATAAATAAATAAATAAATAAATAAATAAATAAATAAATAAATAAATAAATAAATAAATAAATAAATAAATAAATAAATAAATAAATAAATAAATAAATAAATAAATAAATAAATAAATAAATAAATAAATAGACGGACGGACGGACGAATGGATGGATGTATGGATGATTGATTGACTGACTGACTGACTCACTGAATGAATAAAGAAGGAAAGAAAGAAGGAAAGAAGGAAAGAAGGAAAGAAGGAAAGAAGGAAGGAACGAGGGAACGAGGGAACGAGGGAACGAAGGAAGGAACGAAGGAACGAAGGAAGGAGGGAAGGAGGGAGGGAAGGAGGGAAGGAAGGGAAGGAAGGGAAGGAAGGGAAGGAAAGGAAAGGAAAGGAAAGGAAGGTAGGAAAGGAAGGTAGGAAGGAAAGGAAGGAAAGGAAGGAAAGGAAGGAAAGGAAGGAAAGGAAGGAAGGAAGGAAAGGAAGGAAGGAAGGAAGGAAGGAAGGAAGGAAAGGAAGGAAGGAAGGAAGGAAAGGAAGGAAGGAAGGAAAGGAAGGAAGGAAGGAAGGAAGGAAGGAAGGAAGGAAGGAAGGAAGAAAGGAAGAAAGGAAGCAAGAAAGAAAGAAAGAAAGAAAGAAAGAAAGAAAGAAAGAAAGAAAGAAAGAAAGAAGGAAAGAAGGAAGAAGAAAGAATGAAAGAAAGAAAAAAGAGAAAGAAAGAAAGAAGGAAAGAAGGAAAGAAAGAAAGAAAGAAAGAGAGCAAGAAGCAAAGAAGCAAAGAAGCAAAGAAGCAAAGAAGCAAAGAAGCAAAGAAGCAAGAGGCAAAAGAGGGAAAGAGGGAAAGAGGGAAAGAGGGAAGAGGGAAAGAGGAAAGAGGGAAAGAGGAAAGAGGGAAAGAGGGAAAGAGGGAAAGAGGGAAAGAGGGAAAGAGGGAAAGAGGGAAAGAGGGAAAGAGGGAAAGAGGGAAAGAGGGAAAGAGGGAAAGAAAGAGAAAGAAAGGAAAGAAAGAAAGAAGAAAGAAAGAAAGAAAGAAAGAAAGAAAGAAAGAAAGAAAGAAAGAAAGAAAGAAAGAAAGAAAGAAAGAAAGAAAGAAAGAAAGAAAGAAAGAAAGAAAGAAAGAAAGAAAGAAAGAAAGAAGAAAGAAAGAAAGAAAGAAAGAAAGAAAGAAAGAAAGAAAGAAAGAAAGAAAGAAAGAAAGAAAGAAAGAAAGAAAGAAAGAAAGAAAGAAAGAAAGAAAGAAAGAAAGAAAGAAAGAAAGAAAGAAAGAAAGAAAGAAAGAAAGAAAGAAAGAAAGAAAGAAAGAAAGAAAGAAAGAAAGAAAGAAAGAAAGAAAGAAAGAAAGAAAGAAAGAAAGAAAGAAAGAAAGAAAGAAAGAAAGAAAGAAAGAAAGAAAGAAAGAAAGAAAGAAAGAAAGAAACGAACATGCAGAAAATGTGCACAAGTGGTTTTGGAAAGTGAAATAGGTTTCGAATATATTTCGAAAATTACAGCCATTATTTCATATAAATTATGTTTAAGAACATTATATTGGTTAGGGGTTCAATAGACGTAAACGATCTAAAACTTTTAAATGTTCCATTTCCATTTCTCTTATTTGGAGCACAATAAACAATTTGGTTGTACCACCATTCCAGATCTACAAATGTTTCTTCAAGCAATCATGTCTTGTGATAAGTCGAAACGCAGAAGCAAGTGTTTTTTGTTTTGTTTTCTGTTGGTTTTTTTTTAAGCGAGAACTATTGATGGATCATCGTAAATTTTTTTCCACTGTTCATTTCATTGTGTATTGATATAGATGTATTCTTTTGATTGATTCGTAGCAGAAATTTTGTTTCATAGCAGAAATTTTGTTTCATAGCAGAAATTTTGTTTAGATAATTTCTCTGCTACAACGTCAGCCATTTCAGTTCCAAAAATGCCATAAAATATTAGGAAGCAATAAGAAGAATGATTTTGTTACTAACCCCTGAGCATTAGATATCCGTACAAATTTGTTTGTGCATTGACATTTTGTGGGTCTATTCTGGTTCTACGATTTATATAAAAATCATAGACAAAATCTAGAAGTACATTAAAGAAATTCAATATATACATAGTTATATATGCAAACATCTGTAAAATGTGGTATAAATGGTTATATTCATTTGAGATATGATAGAAGGAAAGGTTTCCCATATAAAGTTTAGTTTGGGAAGGGTGGGTTTTCTTGAAAAATTCTTGTGTCCTATCTTAGAAAAACGCGAATATTTACTTTTGTGTTCAAGGAATGTTCATTTCTGGGCTAAGTTACTAATAGATGCACACACGTACAAGCAGATATGCGTACGCACACAATGAATCTGAGTAACTTCTTTGTTTATATGTAGAGAACCTAAGAATCCTGTACTTTATATATGAATAGTCACTAAAACAGATGCGAATATAATAATTAACTATATCTCAGTAGAGATAAATAAAAAATGTTAACGTGCACGTATGAAGAGAGTTGTTAGATTCAGTTTGTGAACATGTAATCACCGGAAAGTCACATGGTAGACCTGATTACAAACATTCATCTTCAGAAAGTGATTCATAGATTCAGTCATACAATATGAATCGATTCATACCATTATTTCACCATTCATTTTACATCCCACTGTCCAATGTCTTGTCATAATAACAATTACCGAGCGGGATGGCTCAGACGGTTTCGTCTCTGGCCCGCATTCGATAGGCCCGGGTTGGATTCCCTTGGCCGATCTACCTGAACCATGTATTTTTTTTTTTTTTTTTTTTTTTGAGTTTTCCCGTTCACTAGGCGAATGCTGGGTAAGTTAATTACATTCCCCGAATTTCTTTTCCCTCCATTTCATCTACATTATCATTTCACGTCATCACTCATCTGGTGGTCTCTTTCAGAGTAGAAGTGACGGCGGATATGTCGACGGTGCATGGTGGGATGATATGCTCTGAGGTAAACTACTTCCTTCTCCGGTAGGTCGGTTACCGGTCTACGCGCTCTGCTGGGTACCATTTCGGGATCGCCAGCCATGGAGCTTTGGAACTCGGCTGTTGGGCTTGTTCCAGTCCCGCAGTAGGGGAGCGTAAGTAAAGTGTAGGAAAGCTGCCCTATGCACTGTCGTGGTTTCTTGGGTCTGCCGCCCTCTGTCTCCTCTCACCTAATTCGTTCCTCTTGGATCAGCTGCACTTGGGGCCATAGGCCCAACATGCTGGCCCACGTATCGAGTCCGCTCCGTAGTGAACTCCTTATCCTTTAGAACTTCTAGGTTAAGAGCTTTAGCTAAAATAGGATTAATTTTTTTGTTGAGTTCATATATTATATTTAACTGATATTCAATTGTAATAATCTCAGTAAGGTTGATGCAATCAATAGGAGTTTTTCTCTGTTTTGGAATTTCTAATATTTTTTCAAGTTCAAGTAACTTCTTACATGAATCCAAATTGTTTTTTAATTTACTTGAAATATTTAAATTACGGTACCATTTATTTAAATTTCGATATTGATTAATTTTTCATAATGTAAACTTCATTGAGTTTCTAGTTCTAAATTCAGTGCTTGTTATAGGTAAGCCTGCAGTGCTTCTATCGAAGTTGTTTTAATTGCTCCGGTTATTATTCTAGCTGCCTGATTTTGTATGCATTCGAGTTTTCCTTTATTAGATGGTTATTGTGTTATTAATACTTCTCCACAATATTTTATCACTATTTTAATGTTAGTGTTGTAAGTTGTAATCAACGTGTCCCAGGAACTACCCCATTGCTAATTGTTTCAGTAGTTTAAATATTTTTGTAGCTTTTTCACATATGTACATAGTCTATATGATTTTTCCAGGTTACTTTATTATCAAAAACTACTAACAGATATTTTTCTTTATCTGTTCTTTCTAAAGCAGTATTGCCATATTGTAAGTTCAATTCAATTAGTTTTCTGGTTAAAGAGAATAACTGATATTTAGTTGTACCTATATTTTTACTGTCATTAAATTTTTTAACACCATTTTTTTTTCTTCAAATTTTATAGAGTTGACTTTCCTATTGTTTCTAATTGTTTAATATTTTGTGTTTTGTTGGAACGTCACATAATTAAATCATCTGCATATAGGGCAGGTTTCATGCCAGCGTTTTGAATAATGTTAAGGATATCATATGTGTGTGCGTGTGTGCGTGTGTTTGTATTAAACAAAGTGTTACTGAGAACAGCTGCTTGAGGAAACCATGAATGTGTTTGTTTGCATTTATATGTTGCTGTGCCATAAGATATGACATAGAATCCTCCACAGAATGCCATAATTTATGTGACTAATAGTTATAGTAAATCAAATAGGTTGAAATTTGTTGGCAGTTCTAATGGTCTTAAAGAAATCATTAAAGTTCTTTTACAGAAACTGGTAAGTAGTTTTAGGGTTAGTTTCTATATCTTAACTTTATACATCAGAGCAGTGTTAGATAAGTTTATAATAAAATGTAAAGCGAATTTGCCTCCACCTACTGTTTCCCAATATAAGACGCATTTATGATACACAAATACAAAAATATCTAGTGCTTGGTTACTTGAATGACTGAAAGGGAAGTGCTTCTAACACAAAACGAAGGAAGTGGAGTGAAGTGACAAAGTGACGTCATTAGCTCATAAGAGAAAACGGTAGACGCTACTAGAATAGAACATTCTAACAAATGTTTGGACTTCAAACTCTAACCTTCCTTTGCAATGGTAGTACTAGGTATCTATTTCAGTCTTTCAAGGGTTGCGCCAATCAATCACTCCCTTCGGGCAGTCACACTGTTACGTCGGTGATGCAACAAAGAGAGAAATTTTATGCCCCTAATGATGGGGGTGTACGTGACCAGTTACATATAGACTGTTCAAATTACAATTGTTAAATACATCATAAAATAACGTTGGAAAAATATGCATGTGACATACATATGAATATTAATTTGTATGTACAAATAGCTCACATGTCGTGAACATGTCACCGATTCCTCCCCACCCTTGTTGACAGAAATGAAGGGGGAGCTGGTATCCGGTATGACACATGCATCAGTTATCGATACTGGCTAATGATCTCCCTGGATTCCAAGCACTGCTGCATTATTTAGTAAGTTTTCCTGCTCCAGTTTATTAATTTTTAAAGTAATATTTTTCAGGTACAAGAGCTACAGAGGCCGTAGAAAAGCGATATAGGAAGTACACCTTTTGAGAGTCATACAAAAGACTAACCTACAGTAGAAGGTCCTTATGTGTGGCTTAATGCATATATATTTCTATGAGAAAAATAACTCAAAAGCGAAAATAATGTTATATACCAAACTTATGTTTAAGTAATGCATCTTCCAAGGATTTAATATCAAGGTCTCCATAAATTTCCTCCACCCAAGGCAACTATTTACACGGAAACTATATCATAAATGTTGATTTTATCAAAATGGCTCTAAAGTGCTTGAGTAAGTACCATGTATTTAAGACAGTCTATGTCAAATGAAGTTTCCTTTATTTTTAATTTTCTAGGAATAGCCTGCTGAGTTTTGCTTCTGAAACTGGTAAACTGTATGTATACAAAAATTGTGCTGCACACAAAAATGTAAGTCTTGCTAAAGCACAACATTAATATCAAATACATTTTTGTGAACGTAACCATTTCCGGGGTATTATTTTTACTGGTTTGAAATTGGTTTCAATTCCTCATTCCAAAATATAAAGTCATTATTTAAATGAGTAGAGCCAGACTGAAAAAATTCAATGCCATAGCTGAAATTTGAAACATGGATCTTCGGCTTTGTGTCTTGTTGCTCTAAACCACTGAGGTACTATTGCCAACATGCCGACATGACATTAAATCCTCCAACTGACTCGTATGTCTCCCGGTAGACCACTAGGGGTTCCCATATGCTATGAGACACGCACCTTTTTTGGCGACTTACTGTGCTGTAAATACAGAAGTCCCAGGCTTCATAGATAAACCACTATGCTATTCAGGTAAATTGATGGAAATAATTTTTTCCATGCTAGCCGTGTGTAGGCTAAGGTTTGAATGAGTAGAGCCAGACTGAAAAATTCAATACCATAGCCAGGATTTGAACCACGGATCTCCTGCTCTCCGTGCGGTTGCTCTAGCCATCTGAGCTACTATGGCCAACATGCCGAGAAGACATTAAATTCTCCAACTGACTCATATGTTTCCCGGTCATCATTAAAGTAATTATTTCCTCCTGGTCAAATAAAAGGAAGTGAATTTCAAAGCCATCACATAGTTACCGTCTTTTAAGTTCTACCCCAATTCTCATTGTACCTACAAGGAAATAAGTGAAGCACCGTTTCTATAAATGTTTATCATGATCAGCGTGAAGTGGATACGGCAATAATTCTTATGAATGTTTGTTAAAGAATGGGCAGAGAAAGTAATCCGATATTAATGACGTCATCATCATTATCATCATCAACAACATTCAAGGTTTGGACTCTAGGATCCGCTCCGTCCCCATCAATCAAAATCCCTGCATCTCTTCCTTGGTCTATGTTTCTTTTACTACTTGGAACGTAGTCGATCACAATTCTAGGAAATCTGTCCTTGTTCGTACTTTGCATTCATGGTCTCCAACTTTTTCTGTGTTGTTTAATCCTTGCTTTTAAGTTAAATATGGTCAAATCTCCTCTTATTTCTTCATTCGCTTTATGAACCAACAGAGAGTATGCAGCCACTGACCTCAAAAATCTTATTTTTGCTGAAATATAATTGCCAAATTCTATAAAGTAATTGTACAATTGAAGAAAGAAAGGTAATAAGTAAAGTACCGATGCATATATTGAAAATATAATAATAAAGTAATAATGAGATGTATTTGGTATCTTCCTAAGATGTAAATAAATGCCTGATACAGGCTCCAGAGTCTAATGAAATAGGATTATACTCTTAACCGTTTGCTTTTGTTATTCTAACTATCCACATATTGCATTTTATATTACATTTCTTAAAATTCATACACCTCTACTAGAAATGGCTGTCATAATAGCAAATATTTAAATATGTACCTAAAATAAGGTATCACATTTCAATTTCCAAGTCAGTTTTAATAAATGTAAAATACAGCACGTTCATGGAAGAGCTGAACTGTGAAACGATTAAGTTTATCACGACAATATCGCTGAAGTTGAAATACAGCTTGATGTTTCTTTAGGTTCTTCTCGAAGCAGAGGCTTCGGAATTCTGCTACAGCTGCCTTCTCAGCGGTGTTGGTTCTGAAGATATGGTTGATAATTTCAGAGCAAGATAATATGGCAATCGCAGTATTTTCTTGAACTCTGAAACACTTTTGGAACCAAGGAGTCATCTGTACTGCATTGCTATAAATGTCGGGAGATCCAGGGCCCACGTACAGCTATGAAACTTAAATCACACACCGGACAAGTTTTGAAGTAAATGCGATATATTGCAGTAACGAGCTAGTTCAAGTTAGCGGACTACAGCATTTTTGTTCACGGGACAAGACCACACTGTTCAAGGCGATTCAGGGGAAGGTAACAAGCGTTTGGTCACGAAGACAATATTGCTCCTTAGAGGGAGGTAGGCTAATGGTCTGAGCCGATTCAACCACCCTGTCCTGCTGGTTTCTCAGTCACTTTCAGCGTGTATCTGGAGGTGGACACATCTCCCTCGGAAAGAATGACTTAGTTTTGTGTATGATGTGTGTATATTAACCCGTAACCGGTATGATGGGGTCAGGTGGACACGGCTAAAATTGTATACCATGTTATACCTATTTCCTCCGCAGTGTGGTGCTGCGGCTCTCAGTACCTTCCAGGCAGTATACTTTGAGTTGTTGAGCGTCGAGGTTGTAGTGTAAAGGATGCGTACACATCATTAGCAGTTGTTTTCTCCTTAACGGTGTCAGGGTGTCCCCACCATACTGATAACGTAAGTATAAAAGTCGTATTGCGGTATGTTTCAGGAGGGAATGTCAACAGCTTATCAAACAAAACATATTATATTGCACCAAAGTTGTTAATGAACTGATGAAGAGGAGCCCTATTTATGGGGGAGCCTTAAAGAAAAACAATAAAGATATTCCAAAAGAGTTTTTGCCATCCAAAGCCAGGAAACCTGGATCTTCATCATTTAGATTTGGAGACAATTTAACATTGGTCTCCTATGTACCAAAACCAAAAAAGGCAGTGCTTTTGGTATCTTCGATGCACTACAGCTTCAGTGAACCAGGAAGCAAAGGAACCTGAGATAATTGAGTACCACAGTGTCACAAAAGCGGGAATAGATGAACTTGAAAAATGCACTGTTTATGCGACCAATAGATGCTGTAGAAGGTGGATTCTTACTATTTCCTACACAATGCTGAACATTACTACGATGCATGCATTTGTATATATTTATCATTAATGGAAAACCATGAAAATTCACGCTTCGAGTTCACCAAGTCTCTGTCATGGGAGCTAGTTAACCGCTTCTACAGAGAAGGATGAGTATTCAACACCTCCCTCGAGGGTTACGAAATAACATCACCAGGATGCTCAAATGCGAAATCTCCAAGCAGTTAGGAGGAATAACAAAACGTGTTAGATGTGCATGTCCTAGAACAAAATATAGGAAAACAAAAGTATGTTGTGTAACTTCAGTACACCAATATGTAACGAATGCAAAATAAGTATTTGTGAGGACTACTTGTAAACACCTACTCTGGTTTTGTCCAGTTGCTATATTCATTTCATTTTAACCACCTTTATTAGTTACTATTCATCTTTATTGTCATACTTTAAACCTTTTTTCCAAAGTAAAGCATGTAATTTGTTTAAATTAGATGATTCTTAGAACTATCATAATTGGGCTAATGAATATCACATATATGGTAAAAAATACTCCGTAGACATGCTTACAAAGGCTTACAATGTAGTTTATGCCTAATTAATCTCCAAATATAACTGAATATTACATTTATGTTTACTTTATTACGATTTATCATCCATCATCATCCATAATTGTCAAAAATGAAACGGGGTCCTCCTGAAACCCCACCATAACATTTGTGCTACAAAAACTGTGCCATATCGGTTACGGGTTAACCACGTGCGGCAAGAGTGTACTCAAACTCACAATGTAAGTGCTGGCGATTTATGTAAATAGAGTTCTGAATTTTATTAAATAATTGCATTGTGAAATAACATATAGTTTCTTTGATTTTGTTATGTAAAAACCTATCGCTGTTCTGTTAAGTCTGGTAAAGTTGGATCCTGAGAGAAGTCCCATGCTGTACCATGACAATGAAACTGAGCGAGGTGGCGCCCTAGTAACCTGTGATCTGCAGGTGTAAGTTCGTTCTCCGTCAGTCGCTGCCCTTGTCACTAGACAAAATTGGGGTGGATTCTCTAATCCAGAGAGTGCTTCCTTCCCTTATCATTTCTCAGGTTTGGTTGTCCGCGCAATAGTTCCGACAAATGTAGGCAGATGGTGCAGCTGTAAACTTTATAAATATCCTTCCTTTGCGCCCCTAGAACTATCCGCCTAAACTCCTAGAGTCCCTTCATCGCCCTGTTCCTCTATTGTTAGAAACCTCTGCACCTCTCTGAGGTTTCGTTCACTCCCTCTGCTGGCATGCGGTCTTCTTTCCCTACCCTGTGGGTGGTAGCTGATAATAGATTCAGTCGTATCGCGCTTGGCGATCACGTCACATCATAAAAGAGATTTATTCTCAACCACAAGAGATACTGTGGTACTAGTTGATGTCTCGGTTTACATAAAAAAATAAAAATTACTTTCTTCTAAACGCTATTAAGCAAAAAAGCTACACGTGTAGAATATTCACTTGGAATTTAGTTTATTCCACAAAAGTACCAATATAAAACATTTAAAATGGTGTAAACAATTTATTGTAGCTCCTGGCTCAAGCTCCACTTAAAGTACTGCCGGATTAAGCGAATTAACATACAATGGCACATTATGGTGATTTGTGGTGTAAAGAACGTGGGAGAGAGAGCACAGCTCGACTCTGCAACCCTCTCCTCTCTGGAGGAAAAGATGAGGCGATGGGAGATCATAGGTTGGCAAAACGGCCGAGCCAGCAAAACTGTAAGGAGGTACAAAAGCCTTTAACGACTGATTAATTGTCACAAGGCGCACCACCGAAGTGGTGCGAAGTTTTAGGAATAGGGTAACGAAGCGGCTCTGGCATTCTGGACAGCAACTTCAAAGGGAGTCAGAGAAAGTTTACATAGAGCACGCATCTGCGTTATCTATCTGCATCTGCCGGAACTACCACACTGATAGGCAAATCTGAGAAATAAGAAAGAAATCTCTGAAGTAGACAACCCAGCCCACCCTCCAAATGCGAGCCTCAAACGTTACCATCACACTATACACTATACACTATACACTTTTCATAATGTTAGCTTAAGGCAATCAATGTCTTGTTGCTGTATAATGGCGTCTTATTGCCAAACTAGGAACAGTTTTATCCCAAGAGCAACGGGATGTTCGTGTTAACTGCTGGGAAATACTTTAATATCATTCTCGTCTGTAAAGGACGAGCTCATAAAGAGCAAACAAGCCAAGCTTGCCTCATAACCAAAGTTTGAAGATTCATTGCAGCAGGAGACTGGAAATGTGGTTGCCCAGACTTGAGCTAGGTGCATTAGAGTGCGCTGGATGTCTTAAAGGGATAAGACTTGCGGTATGCGTCACGTCAAGCTAGAGGAAAACGAAGGAAGTTCATATATTACGAGGTTTCACATAGCGTAACGATAAAATTAACACCTGAAGCTATTAAATAATTAATTACAATGACAAACTGAATTACTATGTGTTTCAAATGGGAAGGTGTTGTTCTTGAGCGTTACTAGGTGAGCAACCAATCGGAGTCCTGCAGTGTTGTCGTATTGCATTCCCCCTAGGTGGTGTGTGTCGAGCGCTGAACCAGTCAATCTCCAATAAATACTATTCGCGCTAAGACAAAATTTCATATTTTGCAAAAACTGATCCACGAGGAAGGAGAGAATAATGTATTTAACATAATCATAAAAATCCCCTACTTTTAGCTCATATAATTTTCCTGATACAAAAAATAAAGTAAATAACATTATATTATAACAATGCATTGGGACGTAAGCACTGTAATGAATATCATATTGAATATTATAACAATGCATTGCGACGTAAGCACTGTAATGAATATCATTATTGGTTGTCATGTATGCGTGAACGTATATTTGCAATTACTCAAAACTGAAACGTTAACATTTGAAATTACGTGGTTAAAGAAACATGTACTTTGAATAAGCCAAGGTGTTTCTTAAATTCGATGAGAGGAAACGATACACTTCTTGATAGTCTGATGTCATATTTTTGTTTATGAATGGATCGTAATCTCTATTTACTCTAGAGTGTTCAAAGCAGCATTATTCAGTAACTATTCCATGAATAAGTGTATCAGCTGGATCAATGAGACGTGATCTACCTCCCCCCACCCCTTACTACTGCTAGAACAATCCAACAGAGTTAATGTGGGCTCAAATTATGTTGCAAACAGAAATACAATTTTTAAACTGACTGATGTTGAACGACTTATTCATGAATAAATTTACAAGAAACACAACAAGACTGGGAAAACTGCGTGATACATCGGATAAACTACAAGAAGTTGACTTTTGGAAAGAAATAGCACGTAACGAGATTTTGGAACCTATCATCATACATTTGCAGTACTCAACATTGAAGAGAATGACAGTGACGAATTATCTCTTAACGCAAGTAACATTCACAGCTATACGGATTATAAGGATAAGTAATTCATAAACTATAATTAAATTTAAAGTAAATATTTAAAACATTTGCGTAATATACGAATATTCATGTTGCAATTGTGATTCAAACAGCTGTATTATTATAAAACTTTTGAAAATACCGTTTGCGTTCCCGTATGTCTAGCGCCACGACCACTCGCAACTGTGCGAAAGAGAGAGGGAAATATAAAAAGAGTAGGGATAACGAGGTGGCAATGTTGAAGGCTCTAACGCATCTGAGTCGCTACAGGCGAGAACTCCTCCCATTTGAACGACATAATAAATACCCATCTTGACATTTAAGATCACTTGGCTCAAAAGGTAGAATAGAACGAGTTTCAAGGGACGTTAAAATTAAGTTAGTATCTATGGATACTCCTAAGTGCTGTAGTAAATGAAGTAAACTGACTCGTGTTTTTCCCGGTAAACCACTAGGAGTTCTCATAAACACCTGAGACAACTACCCCAATGGCGACTTACTATGCTGTAAGTACTATAAGGCCCGGGCTTTATAGTTCCGACCACTATTAGTTACCCTTAATGGAAATCAATTGTTCTTTCACACTAGCCGTGTGTAGGACGCACTATGAAAGGACAGAGCCAGACTGAAAAATTCAATGTCATAGCCGGGATTCAACCATGGATCTTCTGGCTTCTGTCCAGACGCTCAACCATTTGAGCTACTATGGCCAACGTGCCGACATGACATTCCAACGAGTCAGTTGGAGAATTTAATGTCATGTCGACACGTTGGCCATAGTAACTCAATGGTTTAGAGCGGCTGGACGAAAACCAGAAGATCCGTGTTACAAATCCCTGCTATGGCATTGAAGTTTTCAGTCTCGCTCTATCCTTTCATAATGTTTATTTGCTGTATTTTACATTGAGCCCCTAAATCGGATGATAACGCCAACTTCAACTTTAGTTAATTTAAGGGTCCTTTTTTGGCCTGTTTTAACTCTTCAATGCAATTGTAGTCTTTGCTTCTTTGCCTTGTAATGACATGCTGTTGTTTTAACTGTTACTACTTTTTACATAGCTTGCATGTATGCTTAGCACGTTTATACTATTATGCGTTTCAAATGGGAAGAGTTCTGGAGTCCAACCAATCAGATGCCGTATCACACTCAGCGTAGCCAGCTTGTTACTCCACTCCTATTATATTTCCCTCTCTCTCTCGCACATTCATACAGCATGCAGGTGTGTTTGGCGCAGACGTAAGGGTAAACAAATTATATTTTAGAAACTTTTACAATTATGCAGCTGCCAAAGTCAAAATTGGAAAAAGTATTTTCCCTAATTATTTATATTTTTAAACACTATAACTACAATTATAGCTTATGAAATACCTGTTTTTCTAATCCAATGGAACTGCCAGCGGCTCATCAATATCGCTGTCAATGTCACTTCCGTTAAGAGAATTCCTAATTGTCATTATCTTCATTGTCTGAGTCTTGCAAATTTATGATTATAGGTTCCAAAATCTCGTCACGTGTTATTTCTTTCTTAAAATTGTCTTCTTGAAGGTTTTCTGCATGCCTCACACAGTTTTCCCAGTCCTGTTGTGTTACTTTGTCGATTTCTTCGTGAACAAGTTGTTCAACGCCCGTCAGTTTAAAAAGTATTGTTTCTGTTTCCAACTCCCCCTTTTATTTGAGCCCACACCAACTCAATTGGGTTATATTGGCAGTGGTAAGGTGGGAGACGTATTACCCCGTATCCCGTTTCATTTGCAAGTTGATCCCGCTGATACACTTTTTGCGTGTTTTTAAGCGGAAGTTCTCTTTGCAAAAACTCATATTTATTTTCTCTTTCCGAAAATTTTTTTAAGAACGTGTACACCTTAAAAATAATACTTGGATCCTGACTTCGCAATACCTGCCTTTTTGACTCGCAACTACATTCACCGCGAGAAGCCATTGCACTACTTAACTCTTACTCTACTGTTGTGTAAAGAATAACTGAATGATATTCATCTGAACGCTCCACAGTAAATAAACATTTGTTATCCAGCATTCATTCATAAACATAAGCATACAGCATTCCACAGGCTAACAGGAAGTTAAGTGTTTGCTCTTTCTCGAGTTTAACGCATTAACTTATTCACAGTAATTCCTTTATCCGTCATGTCAGTTGTTTAAATCTCAGTTCTGAGTAATAAAAAGTATATGGGCATACATACACACAACCACTTTGAACTCTCTAGTGTAAATGGGGATTAGGAACCATTCATAAACAAATATATAATGTGACTAGACACGTTCTGCCAGGGCAGCAGGAAATTTATTGTTTCCTCTCGCTCGAATTGGATTATTGAAAGTAATTCTTTTATCACGTCATGTGAAACATTTACGTTTCGGTTCTAAGTAATTACAAATATACGTTCACACATACATGCCAAGCAATAATGCTATTCATACAGTGCTTACGTCGCGCTTTAATGTTATAATATAGGTAATAGTGATGTGATTATTTATTTGTATTAGAACAACTATTTGAGCTAAAAATATGAGGTTTTCATGGTTATGTTAGATACATTACTCTCTACCCTTCACATGCATCAGTTTCGGCAAAATATGAATTTTTGTTTTAGCGCGAATAGTATTTCATACAGATTTATTAGGTTGGCGCTCGTCACACAACACTTAGCGGGAATGCAATACAACACCGCAGGACTCCGATTGGTTGCTCACCTCGTAGCCCTCAAGGACAAACACCTTCCCATTTGAAATACATAATAGGTATTATAGTCATCCTAGGGCTTCCACTCACCTGGAGTGGATTAGAAATTGCTTGAGATTTCACCATTTATTTTCTACATAATAATCTGTTTCCTTAACGGGTATATATCTTACACCTCCTTTGTCTATGTAAAACCGAAGTCCTAGGTCTTTTTGCATTCTCAATAGTTATACATTGATGGCCTTAAAATAGAAAATAAACATATTGATACAGTCATTCATTAAATGGCATATCATTTACCTGGGAGGGAAATTAAGGAAATTTGTATTCCGTGTACAGTTTTAATTACATGTTCAGAGTAATTAACCTGTCAACGTATAATATCAGCGTAAACCGCATTTAATTTTCCACAAATGATTCGCTTAATGTCCCAGCCATTTGAAGTTCTCAAATGACCGTAATGATTCTGTTTTTGTTTTTTAATGAAGTTAGTGGACATTTAATATTTCCCATAATGGACCGCAGGATACATTATAAAACAGTACAAACAGTTTTAAGTATGTTAAATTAATTGGAAGCACAAATATTTCTTAATGTATTGCACATTTAATACTAGCAATGAAATTCACAATGTTTGTTTAATTACAAAATTAACGAGTAACAAAATTAAGCTCTTGTTTCTGCACAAATGGAATTCAACATTTATTTTGGACTTGCCTCGATGAATTTTAACATTTGTCATGGTTGATCACAGAGGAATTACATCTGTCTATTTATAGTTATACAACCGAGAAATGTTAACATATCCAAACAGAAACCATTAAATAAAACAACATACACACCACTATATTTAAATATTGTGTATTTTAAGAATGAGTAGAGCCAGACTGAAAAATCCAATGTCATAGCCGGGATTTGAATCACGGATCCCCCGCGCTACGTGTGGTTGCTGTAACCAACTGAGCTGCTACGGCCAACACGCCGACATGCCATTAAATTCTACAACTGCCTCAAATGTTTCCCAGTAGACCACTAGTGGTTCTCATATGCTATGAGACGCACACCTTTTGTGGCGACCTACTGTGCTGTAAGTACTTAAGTATCAGGCTTCATAGTTAAGTCACTATGTTAATCAGTTAAATTGATGGAACTAAAATTTATATTTTATATATTTATATATCTTCACAAATGCATCATAATTACTGATTTTTACAAAACCTGGTGAGCTCACTCACATGAATCTTTACACTCACTCTTCTATCAGCTGTCCTTGCCGAAGCTTACTTTTATAACTAATTCTTCTCAGTCCAGATAAACTTTCATCACATTCACACTTTCTTTCGTAACATAAATTTGGTACAACACTATATAACCCATTTCGTATCAAGGGGGCTCCAAATTCAAATCTCGATGAGGATAACGTTTTCTTTTCCGTTTTCTTTTCTCTCTTATCCCGAGAAAACTAATTTCGGGTAATCTAAGCCCTAAGGACTCTTAGCGCATATGAACATCATTTCAATCATTTCTTTCATTTACCAATTCATATTCATTATACTAATCGGTCAATGAAGTTGAATTTAAGATACAAGGAGCGAGTTGCTGTAAAATCCTAGAACGAATAACTCTTATTAGGATAACTTGGCATAGGTAGCATGATTTAACGAAACGTCATACCCCGTGTACTAAAATAGTTTTTCTTCTTTTACGGTTAAAAGTTACACAGCATTTATTCAGAGAGCAGAAGACTTTAAAGCCAATTTTCACAAAATTCAAAATGTAGGTCTTATGCTTAAAGTAAATAACTTAAACACTACTTTTTCAAGGGAATGTATCAAGACTGTTTATGAAGAAAGCCTCTGGGAAGAAAATAGAAATAAAGGAGAAGTTGAAATTGGGAAAATGGTCTGAAAAACATTGCATCTTGTTCTTGGAGAACCTGAATACCAATTTTAGTAGTTAACCGAACTCGTTTTTCAGTTATAAGTAGGCCGCGCCGTGGCCCAGCGATTGGACCACCTGGCTCTCACCAAGGCGGCCCAGGTTTGATCCCAAGTGGCCACCTGTGAGATTTGTGGTGGACAACACGGTGCTGCGGTGGGTTTTCTCGGGGCTCTCCGGTTTCCTCCGTAATCTCATTCCATTCGTTCTCTATCTTCATTTCATGAATCATCAGTGTTGCCGCCTGTGCTGCCGTATTTAGTAAAAGTAGGCGTTAAATACTATACACTCAGATATGGTCTTCACACACACACACACCCTCAGTCACGGGCGCATGTTCAAAAAGTATTTAAGCTTTTGGAGTAATGATTAAGCGGGTCTTAGAACGTAAAACCCCGGTATCGATATTTTTAATGGAGTACAAAGCTTCCTCTAATACCTACTACTAGTAAGCAGTAAAGAAAGTAACATTGTGTACCTCTGAACTGAGTATCATGATATCATCAGACGACCGTATATGTCTCAACCAAAAGGTAACTTAAAAGTTTAGACTTTATATTTATACCCCGTTTATTAAAATAAGAGAGAATTCGTTTGTCACTTTTTCATAAACCTCATTCTAGTGATGCAACACAGTATTGAATTAGATATGTTTAAAACGTCATGTAAATTAATATTACAAACCTCACTTTTTCATCAAAAAATCTGTGATCAATATGAAAAATTAAAATTTATTGTGAAACTCACTCAGTAATTAATGGTGTAATCCTCACTGAAGTGTACGCAAGGCATGCAAAAGATTAGTCGATAAAAATGATCATAATAAATACTTTTTGTCGTCTTAAATGTTTCATCTAATGGAATACACAATGTTACAAACCTCACTTTTAGGTCTAAACTGCGCATATTTTGGAAAGTTAAAATTTATTGTGAAACTTAATTTGTAATACACTATCTCTCATTGAGGAATATTCTAGTTATGCAACAGGTTAACCTATGGACCGTTCGGTACATTACGTTTTAGGTGTTTTCAGGTATTTTAATGCTTTGTGACGTCGGCAAATAAGGTTATTCTTATGTTTAGTTGCTACAGAAGGAACAATGTGAAATATAGGTCACCTGAGGGGTAACTATGTCCAATCCTAGTAATGAAATTGACCTTTAGTTTATATAGAACCACCAATATCTTTTCCTCGAATCATACAGATTTGAGTCTGGTTTAAGTACTTCGAACTACTAGAGGGCCTTTGGAATATTTTATATTTGATGAGCTTCTATAGTCCTAATTCTACTAAATAACATTGTTTTACTAAACAAATTAGAACATTTGACACTCCAAAGCTGAAAATTTAATTAATAAGAAAGTGGATCTTTATGAGCGGTGCATGAAATTTTGTCTTGATTCTTGCAACGTATTTTTATATCTTGATAGTGATGCGCAGTGATATCTGGAAGAGTCCACTTCAGAACGGCCGTAATTGGAGGGGAGCGAAAGTCAGTTGCGAATCATTTGCGAGCAAGTTAACAAGTGCAGACCAACTGAGAAATACTACATCTTGTTTCAAAAGGTGTGTGTCTCCTGGTTCCAAAAGTGCATTTAGAAATATTAGGAAATAAGATGCTAATTTAATATGCACGAGAAATAATAACCAGTGCCTATCGATTTATGAGAAAGGAACAATGATCTGGGTTTGCTATGAAAATCTGCGAAAGGATATCTGAGCCAACAGTTGTATCTAAAAGCAGTTTATAAGAATTACTGAGGAAAGAAACACCATTGGTGCTAGTGAAACAACGTCCTTCTTTATACCTAGTAAACAAAGATTAAGAACATGAACAAAATATAATTTGTATGGGTTAATTGAGAAGTAGTTAGGCGAACTGTGGATAATTTTTAAAACACAGAAAAACAAAGACCAACTCTGAAGAAAGTGCTTATGATGCTTCAAAATTCTATTGACTTTCAAGGCAGTGTCTGAACATTAAGAGAGTTCTTTTGAAGCTATGGAAGAAAACCAGGTACGACAGACAAATTTTAAAGGAGCATCGTACCATACGGGCAAAAATGCTTAAGTACTTACGAAATATTCAGAGATATCGCAGTGAAGTTTATATAGTTTACATTTAAGAAACTTATATCAATATAGCACATACTATATCATATGCCTGGAGTGAAACTCGTTACAGGGACTCCGCAGCGATGTCGAAAGGCCGACAGTTTTTATCATGCATGCTGGAGAACAGGGCTTTGTTCCAAACGCTATTTAAGATCCAACATAAGCGTGGAGATTACTACGATAGTAATAATTACAGCTTAATTGATAACAATTGCAATACTGGCTACGAGAGCAACATTTGTTTTTAGACAGCTTGTGCACCGTACTCCCCTCTCGCAATTTTACGCGTATGCCGCATTGTTGCAATAAGTGCACTTTACCCACCACAATTGTTACTCATTTCATCCCAGGATTTCTTTCAAGATAAAATATCTGTACATTGCTAACGTCTACATAACCATATTATTATGGTTTTTAGATTACACAATTGCATTATTAGATGATCCCCATTCTTTTATTCCGTTTTAATGTTAATTTTGCGTGAAATTTTATAGCATTATTTGAATATTTTATTACCATTTGCGTATCTAATAATTTTTTTATATTTATACTATGTGTCTAAGGAGTTTAAATATTCTTCACGTTTTACGTTAGGATAACTTCTCAAATATCAAAAATTTTAATTAAGAATTACGAAAAAACAGTAACTTTGTATATTCTTTACGCACCTTTGCAAGAGGCATCATTTCCATCCGGAAGCACTCCGGTATAGTGAGGGAAAGTATTATGAGAAAAGTAGTGTTATGAGGGAGAAATGACAATTATCAGAGTGGTATGCGTAGTTATGAATTAATTGAATTATGAATTAATTATGAATTAATTACCATGAATTAATGTCCGCAACTGAGGGCAAGCCACGTCAGTTCTCCTTTATTGACATTAATAAGTCATACAAATTGTTATTTTTCTTGCCCTTATATTATATAATGAACTAGGAAATCCTCTTATATTCAGCTGTATTCCGTGTCAATTATTTTATTCCTTTATGAATATTAAGTTTAATAAATTAAGTAAATGTATATGTTAGGTAGTCCTGCACCGTGGCGTAGTGGGCTAAAGCAGCATGCCCTTGTCCCTGGCCACAGAAACCAGCCCGGGTTCAATCCCACCCATGTGGTGGGGATTTTAGGTCCCGGGTATAGGACCGGTGTCCACTCAGCATCGTGAGGAAAGTGAGGAGCTTACGCTAGGTAAGCGACCCTGGTCACGGAAACCAACATTCCGGCTGGGGGATTCCGAGATGCCGACCACATCTCTTCCCCGTATCTGTTGGATGATCGCCCACCTCTGCCGTGCGTATGTGGGCGTGAGGCCGGCAGTCGGGTTGGTTGGCCTTGCCCTTCTAAGGGCAGTCGCGCCATGGGTTTTATGTGTTAGGTATTTTAGTAAGTATGATGTCATGTACATGTTTTATTAATGATTAAGTAACTTTTAAACAAAGCATTAGCTCATCAGAATCTGATATTGCGAATTATTTTGTAGCCAAAAACATACATTTTTCATATATTTAAATGGTACTATCATTATGGATAGTTTGGTAACGTAACCGTAAACTAATTTAGATGGATTTTCGAAGATTTCAATGCATTATCTCTGATTATATGCCCTTCATATGAGTTTATCTTTAATAAGGGCTCCAAGGACCGTATCAGAGCTGCAAAGCGGCTGGAATTACGCATCTCGTAATTATGCGGTAAAGACTCCACTGTGCAGGTCTTTGATCCGTGGACAAAGCGTACAGCCTAATACGTTATAGTCCCTAATATAACTAAAGCCAACGTAATTGCTTTATTAAGGCCAATAGAATGCTATTCAAATTATTAGGATGTGCAATACTGATATAGTATACAAAATTGCAGTCTCCAATAATGTGAACGCTAATGTAGACGCTGCAGATAATTCCGCATGAGCGATTATGGGCGTAAATAACGCAGTCTAGGTCAAGAGTAATCATTAGAGTAACTAATTGGTGAGAATTCGGGTAATGGAAGGCATTTTTAAGAGTCGTTACATTCATAATAGCAACAGTAAAATAGTGTATAAAAAACCATCTTTTAAATCACTTTTTTTTAAAATAATGTATCCATAAAGGAAAACTAAATAAATGAACTCAAACAACCATTTTAAAGTATTAAAAACTAAATTGGATACAATTATGTTTGCAATAATCAAATTGTTTGGGTGGAATGATAAATGTCAAATGTCACATTAATATTTCACCTTACATCGGTCATGCGCCAATAACTTTTCAATTACCTCTATTGATTTCTCTAAATGCATTTCATTATTCTTAAAACGGTTCTTAAGTTATTTTTTATTTTCGTTCTTAATATAATAATACAATTGGTAGATTAACACAAAGGACGGTGTGGTATTAATAAAAAGGTAGCAGATGTTAGAACATAGTATAAAAGAGTAAAACAACTTATTACATAAAAATAAAACAATTTTTACGTACTACAACGCATGCTAGTTGTTTTTTCTCCTCTTTTCCCTCAGTTTTCCTATTTTACACTATCCCATTTTTCCAACTCCAAACTCGCAAAGCATTCATGGCTTATAATTTTACAGTATTTCAAACAAAAGTACTTTTTGAACTTCCCATAGGTTATGTCAACTTGTTGTACATGTAACTCTGGGTTCACGATGCTTTCCCCACTTTTTATTTCATTCCATTCTAACTGGAACACCGGCGTCACGTTCCTCTGTGTGAGAATTTTCTTCTCTTCTATCAGGTAGAAAATCATCTGTGTCTGTATCAAGTCTGCTACACATTGTAAGACCTGAAGCTTTCACGGTGAGCGTTATTACTCAAGGCTTCGAGGGTGATCAGCCGTGTCAGGTGTATAAATGTTGAGTTTTCGGTCATTTTATACTCCATCGCCTTCCTCAGATCCCAAAGATCCCGAAGATGCACCGCGACCGACGGAATAATTGAAAAGATGCCATCTGTTATTTTCTCTATGCACTTTTAAACAAACGATTCTTAGGAAGTTTATTAATCTGCTAATTTACGTTAATCCAGATAAAGAGATTACTAAAATTCCTTTGTTACTTATTTCTTGTAGGCACAATGGGAATACAATACAACAGAGGAGCAACTAAAAAGCCAAAATAAAGTAAAAGTTGTTTACCAATTGCGAAGAGATTAATGGGAAATTTACATCACTAATAGGAATAACTCAGAAATGGCTTTCGCAAAGATTAAGATAATAATGAACGAGAAAAAAAAGCAGTTGAACAATTAAGAGGTATATATTTCTGCAATAAATATCTTATGGTGTATCAGCTATGCTAAATTAATTCCGGATGAAGACGTCCTCAAATGATATTCACAGAATGCTTCAGTTATCAGTTATCAGTTACTCAATTTGTAATAAACGTATTGCAGTTTAATCAGAATTATTACACTCATTTCTGAGAGAACAAAATGTTCCATGTAAAACATAAAAATTGGCGATATTTTTTAAAATCTGTATGTTCATACTTGGTAGACGCACAGCTGCGATACCAGGTTTTGTATTCGACCGAATTTTAATTTTTAAGTATGTGTTCAGAGACAGACACGAAGGCAGAAACACAGACGCACATACTGACACACAAATTGACCCTTTTCTAAATGTGTTTTCGGGAGGAGCCTCAAATCTCCTATTTCCAGGGAAGTTTGCTATTAAATTTGGGTACTTTAATGCAGTAAGCAATATAAAAAGCTTGTAAATAAATTAAAACGTAAAGAAGAAGGTTCATAAAGAATCTCATGAGGAACCCAGGATAGCGCATCATAAACTACCTAATGTTAATTATTCGTATAAATGGCTATTGCAAGTTAAAAGAGTATAATTGATCCGCAGTGAAATAGCAAGCAAATACAAATAATAGGTACAAAGGGATAATCGATAGTGTTATTAGAAGGTGTGCCGAAAAGACAACTATTACGGTACGTAAATAAAAGGAGATAATGGAAAATTGAGCGCTAAGAGGAGGAAACAAAGCTAAGGAGGAAGGGAAATACCGTGAAGCACATAGTTGATTAGCTTTTCGAGAGTTAGAAAACAGAAAATGTATATAAATTAGAGAGAGTGAGTAATTAATTCTTTGTGTAGTAGAACAGCTTTGAGACACTGTTACCAAGGGTATCATATTTGTTACAGCCATTGAAGTTACGTGTTGAGAGGAAATGATTTTATAAACCATTTAAATGAGAAGTTTAGAGTTTATTAAGGAATACTAGTTCCAAAAATAAAGAATTTGGCATCGGGAGTTAATTTGTTCCCTTGGGAAGGATTATACGTGAGCCTTTGCTGTAGTTGGTAACTGTGCTGTCATTAAGCTACTCTAAGTGCAGTAATTGCAAAACATAAGATTTGCCACCTATTTATTTAGAGTAATTTCCTTTTCTCAGGGTTCGCCTTCAGCACAAAGTATCTAAAAGTTATCTCACAGTATTAGAACAGTAAATATTGAGGGTATCGCCGAATCGTCGCTATGAAGGTCCCATCCTATCTTTTATTTCATAAACTCCTGTTATTTTCCTTTACTGAAAAATATTACATCAATTACACAATTAAATGGTTTCTACATATATTTCGCAGTAGTATTCTCTTTACACATTTACTTTCACTGTGCAAACTTTAAGCGGGATCATTTGGTTTGTTCCTCACAAGCACAATTCGGTCATTTACGTACTCAAAACTTAATCTCCTTCATACTTACTTTCTTGTTTGCCCCAGCCGCACGCCTCTAATGCCATCCGTAAAGTGGGATCTCATTGGCATTGTCATTTTGCTTACTGGAGGGAATATCAGAATAGGAACTAAACTCTGTTTTCTTGTTGGTAACAGCTGACTCCCTGGAAGTGAGTGGCCGTTTGGTTCAGAAAGATAGCTGGCAGGATTTCGTGAATACTGATAGTTTCTACCGAGTTCTCAACATGGCGAGGAAACTCTGCAGTTACAAGTTGTGAAGGAGTAATTGAGCCTTTTTGTTGAGTCCTGTGAGATGATTGCCCATTTCATTTAGGAATATCAGTTACAGCACATCTGTTTTCCTGTAATCAGTGGATGCTTGGTGTCTGAAGAGAGAATGAGGGTCCTTACCTAAATTAAGGAGGAATTAGAACATCCACAACCAGCGGCAATAAGATTGCACAATTTATCGTTCATTATTAGTGAACAACAAGAATGTGTGTCAAATATTTTCAGCGGAAAAAATACTTATTTGGTTACCGAAGCAATTTTATGAATAAGTGATAAATATATTACAGGCATTTTAAATTTTAAATTTATGCACGCATTTTTATTGCTAAATTTATCAAGAGGGATGGTGCAGGTGGTAGCGTGTTTCCCATTTAGGATGTCGTGGGTTCAGTTTCCGTAGCGGTACCTTTTGACTCATGGTTTTTGGGAATTTTCAATGGTCGTTAGGCGAAAGTGGGGATGCTAGTAATATCTTCCGAATTTCTTTCTATCCATTTCATCTTACTCCTTCTTTCCCTTCGCCTGTTATTCTGCTGGGCTATTTCAGTTATCTACGCGGGAATTTTTGAGTGCAAGGCACAGAATTTATTCTTCGGATCAGAACAGTCTCTGGGTTAGGCACTCCCCATGGAACATATAAGCCCACCGGTTAGGGAGGTGAATCGGTGGTAAGAGCTGCCCCCAAGTTTCTCTCTATCGATATTGGGAACCTCGTCCTCCGCTGTATTTCTCGTCAGATCGGATCACTCTTAGCACCCCCTTTCTTCGAAATAAGAAAAACCAAACTTCGGGCAAATCATAGATACAAAAGCTCTTCCACAGTTTGAGGTGCTAATTTCCCTTTCCGAGCCTTGTCGTAAAGTTGGTCTTTGGTAAATTTATGATAATTCATTTTTAATTTTTAATTACGTACATATTGGTATGGAATGTGCCTATTCCCTTCCACTCAAAAAGGGAAAACACTGCAAGATACATATTGGATCTACAAGCTTTGTGCATTACGATGATCTTTGCAGTGCAAGAAGTTATAAGGGAATATAAATGCCCTCCTTTGATTCCATTCCACTCAAACGCTTTCATGTCATGTCGAGATTCCAATGAAACATTGTTTTGAGTTCCCTCTGTGTGTGTATGTGTGTGTGTGTGTGTGTGTGTGTGTGTGTGTGTGTGTGTGTGTGTGTGTGTGTGTGTGTGTGTGTGTGTGTGTGTTTCAGTTACTCCAGTCTTAAGAAACACGAATGAACAATGGAACAGACACGTTATGATGGCTAATATGAGTTATTTGAAGTGAGTTGCCGAAAAGTGATACACAGAGAATGCACAATGAATATTCTCTAACGGTGACTATTTTACCTAAGATAAGGATGGCATTAAATACTTCTAGTGGACAGTAAAACTCCCAGAGAAACGACACGAGTTTTGGAAATAAATTGCGTGTAATAGTTTAAGCCCCGAATACTTATTATTCCACAGCAATTTCTACTTTTGTATATGAACCAATAATATGGGCCTTCGTATTCGCTACTGCAACACAACATTTACTCTGACGTAATTCATATTTTCATTTCTGTTCTGTTATTCAGAATTTTATCTGCGTGATTAGCAACTTCTGATATCTAGATATTCATACCTTAACCTCAGATATTCTTCACTACACTGGTGAGTCTTACTAATTGCTCCCCGATCTCCTAAATTGCATTGCTAATAACTCCTATTCTCTGACACAATTTCACACTGTCATTTTAATGTCGGTTTATTGAATTACGCATTGATTTCAACACACGAGGACTTTTTATTTATCATGCATTCATCTCCTTACTATTTCCGTATAAAGTTATTACACTTTTATAATAATTGGCTAATAATTCTGGTATGATGTCTAAAATACTGTATGGGATGTAACACATGGCTCTGCCCAACTTTGCTTCTTCTTAATAAACTGCAAACTAATGTTAGACTAATGCTAGACTAATATTATATGAGCCGAAGTTTAAAATAACAACTAAGGTTTCTAATCCTATTGGTCAAAACTTTGAATGTAAAACCACAGCTATCCATATACCACTTTCACTTAACAACATTTTTTAAATAATTCCATCAGAAATAGATGAAAGACACATTGCAGATGTGTGCAATAAGTTTACCAGCAAAGTCAAATTATATGCTTTATTTTATTTTAGAAGAGTGCATATGTATCTACGTACTTGTGATTGGACTTCCTAAACCTGATAACTCAAAAGTTAGGTGTTATAAGATATATGAATACTGCAGGAATTATGCCAACTTACCAGCTTGAATAACTAATAATATTAATAATTTCAGGATCTACTTTCAATAACTATCGCTCTTATTTTTATTAATGACGTTACGCTTTATAAAAAATAGGGTGGTCAAGGGGTCATTTTGGTGTAGTAACAAATGCAAATATAGGGCCAGAAGTTGGAGAAGGATTAAATTATGTAAATTTTTGTTATTCTCTATGCAAGTTGCTTATTTTTCTTCCCCTCCTGATATCATTGTGGATACGGATTGTATATGGCTTATATTTTTTGTTTTGTTTGTCGTCGATGGCCCTCACGTGAGTTACTGAGGTTAGTTAGCTAGTTCAGTGGGTAATCAAGGGTACTTGTTCTCGAACTCTGAAAATGTAAGTGGAGTAGTACTTTGAGTTGATTTCAAAATGTAACTTTTTCCCTATGACAAACAATAAACTATTATAAGGGTCAACTTTAATCGCTTGAGCTGCTTTATTCGCCTCTGCGTTGTTGAGTATTGAACACTAGTTGAGTATTAGCATTTAATTGTAATATTCTCATGCTAACAATTGCTCAACTTACGTATTTCACTGGCCTGTTTTCTCTCGTTTAATTGAAATATTGTCCCATTAGGGTTGTTACATGATTAAAGATCAATTCTAGAACTTTGTCTGTTTACTTAATAGGAGATAAACTTAAATTTTCTTAACAATACTATCATATGCAGTTACCTTAATAGTATTTGCGTACTGCTGCTTTTATGACGAATATTTTAATGCACGAACAGATGTCAGCATTTATGTAAAATATGAAATAGCAAGCTTTATATACATTGCAACTGTACTTAACAATTGCTGTAATTCTGTGCCTTTAGAAAATATGTAGATTTTTCAAGACTGTTTAGCAGGAACTGCTTCCTGTCTGTATGGTGACCTTGTGCACCCTTCGTTTGTGGCCTTACAGGCTGTCCTTTCATAAATTTATAATACAGTGTAATAGCAATGTTCAATAAAGTTCTGTTCTATCCGCCCACTATTCCCAATGGTAGGAGAAGTAGAGATATGTTGGCTTACGGCAATTGAATTGAGAGAATACTCGTAGTTAGAGGTTAGATTATACTAGCTGCAACAGACCTTGGATCTTATTTCATATTTCCGGTTGAAGAGGGAGGAGAGAAGCGATGAATTAGTTGTAGCAACCTGAAGAATTTATGCATTTTGAGGAATCCAAAGAACACGAACATTTGCAGTGAAAATTTAAGGAAATATTTGGAATGTGAGAGTTGTTAACTCATTAGTATCCATTTCCTTTAAATTAGTAGCTACTCCACAGAGAAGTGCTCTTAAAGTAATTCTTAACTCATAAACATCTAATACCAATTTGAAGTTTTTCTTTTTGAGAGGATTTGGCATTGGGACCAGCCTTGGCATTTTGTACCATATGCCCCTATTGGGGTATCACCAGGAGGAACGATGAGTCGAGAAGAGAAAGAGGGCAGCCATCCCAAGGAGCCACAACAGTGAAGAGGGCAGGGTCCCTACATTTTACTTGGATGGAAACCTCCTCCGTCATGCCACGATAATGGACATTGTCCGTACTGTGGTTTCAAGACGGTCCCAGGAGTCGATCCGGAGGCTGGCAACCGACCTACCGGGTTAGGAATGGTTTACTCAGAGCATATCATCCTGCCTTGCACCGCTGAGACTACCGCCGTCACTTCTATCCTGAAAGAGACCACTAGATGTGAGATGATATGAAATTATAATGAAGATGAAATGGAGGGACAGGAAACTCGAGGGATGTAATTAACCTACACAGGATTCACCTAGCAATCCGGTAAACACCCGAAAAATCCCATGGGTCAAGTAAGTCAGGCACGGGAATTGAAACCCGGCCTCCCGAATGCGGGCCACAGACGAAATCCCTGAGCCATCCCGCCAGGTAACTTGAAGTTGTATGCCAACATGTTACGAGGGCTATCCAGAAAGTAGATTACGTTTTGGAATAAAAGGTAAACAAAGTATAGGAAACAAATTTTATTATATACAGATGAAAGCCACACTCAAATACTACTTTTCGACATAGTCACCATTCAAATTAAGGCATTTATCGTAGCGATGTACGAGCTTGGAAATTCCTTCGTCGAAAAATTCGGCCGCCTGCGCCTTCAACCACTTCGTTACCTCTTCTTGCAGCTGTGCGTCGTCATCAAAATGCTGCATAGCCAGCCACTTCTTCATTGCTGGGAATAGGTGGAAGTCGCTCGGTGCCAGGTCGGGACTGTACGGCGGATGAGGAAACAACTCACACTTAAAAGATTCAAGAACTTCACGAGTGACATTTGCCGTGTGGGGCCGGGCGTTGTCGTGAATCAACAAGATCTTAGAGCTCAACATTCCTCTGCGCTTGTTTTGAATGGCTCTTCTGAGTTTTTGGCGAGTTTGGCAATACCTTTGAGAGTTTATTGTAGTGCCTCTTTCCAGGAAGTCCACCAAAATCACAGCTTTTCTGTCCCAAAAAAACAGTCGCCATCATCTTCCTTGCCGACATTGTTTGCATGCATTTCTTGGGTTTTTGGGGAGAACTTGTGTGCCCCCACTGCATTGATTGCAATTTCGTTTCACAGTTCACGTGTTTCACCCATGTTTCGTCACCAGTAACGATGCGATCGAGTAAAGAGTCACCATCCTTATGGTAAACGTCCAAAAAGTTCAACGCTGCAGCCATTCGCTGATTTTTGTGGTCCTCTGTCAAGATTTTTGGAATCCATCTTGCCCAAAACTTGTGGTAACCAAGCTTTTCGCTGATGATTTCGTGCAACAAACTTCGCGAAATTTATGGAAAACTCAAAGAAAGTTCCGTGATTGTGAACCTTCGATTTTCACGGACTTTAGCATCGACTTTTTCGACAAGTTCGGCAGTCACTATGCTGGGTCTCCCACTTCGATCTTCGTCGTGAACATTGGTTCGGCCATTTTTAAATCTGATGACCGACTGACGCACTCCACCTTCAGTGATAATGTTGTCCCCATACACTTCACAAAGCTGCCGATAGATTTCTATCGGTTTACAGTTTTTTGCAGTCAGAAACCTTATTACTGCACGCACCTCGGAGCTCGCGGGATTTTCAATTAACGCAGACATTTCAAACCGTCACAGTATCTGAACGGAGCACAGCACGAACCTCTTACTAGCACGGCTAGATGCCGACTGAGCTGCGCAACGCTCTGACCCCAAGATGGCCGTGCTAGCCCCGCCCCTAGCAGAAACAGACGAAAACGTAATCTACTTTCTGGATAGCCCTCGTATTTAGTAAATGAAACTGTGTAAGCAGTATAAATATTACTAATTTTATTTCTTCATGGCATACCTAGCATGGCAGTACCATAGATAGTGGCATATTTAATCCAGATTTTTAGTATTGGTATTTCATAGATGAGATTTGTACTAAATTTGTAGCACATCTGAGTGATGTGTGTGTGTGTGTGTGTGGGTGTGTGTGTGTGTGTGTGTGTGTGTGTGTGTGTGTGTGTGTTAGTGCAACACACATGCCAACATAATATAAAAACGTAAAGTTTGATACATACCAGAGCCATAATTGAGACAAATATCGCTTAAGAAAGCCAGAAAAAGTATTTTCTTTAATAATTCATGATAATGAATCTCATACAAATAATTTCTCGAGCCCCTTGGTTTATAAACAATTTTCTATACAATAGAATAAATAAGAAAACAGATAATTATTGAAAAATGTTGGAGATCACTGTAATATACACCCCCTGACCCAGTGAAGTAGCATTTGTCTTTCTCGAAATATGAATTGTTACACTATTTCCATAGATTTTAAGTTTAACTGATAACAAATATCAGAACCACATACTTTTCCCTTTAATTTACCCCAAGCTCAACATTAAATTTGGTATAAATAATTATGATTTTCTTAAGATTTCTTCTGTTTAAATCATTTATTCATAGGTGTTTATTTTAAAGGTAAAGTTGATAAAAGAACCAGCGGTTTAATAACGTATAGAGGATACCTGAGAATTAGAAATAGAAAAAGGTATTTTAAAACCACCTGTAAGAGATCTCTTTTCATCCTTCCTGAACAAGTAGTGATTAGACATCCAAGGCTAGCTTAAAAGTTGTTACTCTGACTGAAATATAGCATTTTACAAAATTGTTCAGCAATATTAATTGGACGCAGATACATAAATGAATTAACCTAAGAGGGAAGAAATGAAACAGACATTCAAATCCAATGTTACGTTTTGTGTTTAAAGCCAAGATGAATGCCATCTAGTTTCCTCTATCTACTAAATTCAAACGAAATAGGCATACACACTCGCATACAGTACATTTCTTTATTATATTTTACGTCTTTCATTTTTTGTCATGGCTTTTGTCTTTCCTTTTGCCGCATGAGCTGTTCTCAGTCGATTTGAAACACTTGGATGGCATTTTCTGTTGCTGTTAGATTCGGAGTCCTGAAGACATTTTTGTGGAAGATATTGAAGAACTGAAAGAGGTGTGGGAAAGGAAGCGCAGCCGAAGAAGGGAGCGAAGTGAAATGTGGTGTAAAACTTCTGTACTGCTGCGTAGAGTTTAAACTTTATATCATCGACTTTTACCATTACCACTCCGGTATAGCTTTTGAGGTTAACATTATTCAACTTTACTCTCCGAAGTTCCACTAGATAGATATCTGATGCAAGTTCGCTACATCAAGCACTTTTGGAACTCCCTCTCCAAGATTTAAGGGCGACATAGAAGCATTTGCCCAATCTTGTCGCAGAGTAAGAAGCCTGAAGGATGAAAACTTTTACTTCGTGGAATAGCGTAAGGAAGTTAATCAAATATGGAAAATCGGGCACGCGATTGCTTCCAAGTTAAATTGTATTTAGCCACAAGGCGGTGACTTCCAGCTTTGCCTTTGGGTCCCCTTAAATACACAGCAAATCTGCAAGTTTGCTTTTCAAAGGAGTTCCGTCAAAGCGAAAAGGCCTTATTAATCTCCGAGGCAAAGCCAATTTTTCTCGAGTTATTGAATAGTTGTTTGCAAAAGCGGCACAACCATTACTTCTCAATGCACGGAAAAGTTAACCGTTGGAACTACCAATAAGATTAATCGTCCATACATTTTAGCAAATATGAATGAATGAGCTAAACGAGCATCTAATACGCCACTTACTTGGCCTTCCCCCTAAAGCACAAGCTGAGCATTATTTTCTTATAACACAAAAAATTCGCATAAACTTCCAAAAATTAAAAGCCTTCCCCATCATCACACAAAATGGGAAGTGTTCTGAAACTCAGAGGGATTTTTTTTTTAATTTACGTCCTCCAACGTTAAGTCATATCGGACGATGTATGAAATGGGTGAAATGATGCTCAAATGAGCCCGGGGTCCATAGAGCTTAGAGTTACCTGACATCCCTCTTTCAGGATAAGGGAAAACCCCGGAAAAAACCGTATCCAGGTAGCTCAACCTGACCGAGATTCGAACTCGGGACCCTCAGAGGGAATGAATTTGAGAGTCTGCACTTCATCAAATCGTATAATGTTTTTGTTTCACCTTTGCTCTCTATATTTTTTTAAAGAAATAGATGATTAACTGTTTTTTGAGCAGAACTCTACTATAAAGAAATCATTTAAAAGAAATTTCTGCATTCTGCATTTAATGACACAAAGGAGTTATGCGAAGTTTTAAGTTGTTGCATCACCGGCAACGCTCTATCTTGATAAATAAAATATCTGAACACGGAACTGCTGTGTAATAGGACAATGTAAATGTCAGTCTCGATTATGCAAGAGCGGAACAAGAATGGAAAGTATGATGCCACATTTAATACTACACATTTTTACTATAAGGCTTTATAATGAATGACTAAGTTCATTCTGAGTTGCGGACCACAAAGTACATTTAAATGAGGGAAATAACAGCTGATCAGTAACCTGGCTTAGAGCACCAATGTAAAAGAAGGTTATGAGTATGGAGCAGGTACATGATTTAGTATCTTATGACGCAGTCGGAGATATATACTCAATATTTGATTATTTTTAAGAGGAAGATCACCGAGTGGGATGGCTCAGGCAGTTTGGTCTGTGGGCCGCTTTCGGGAGGCAAGGATTCGATTCCCGATCTGCCTGACCCATGGGCTTTCCCGGTTCGCCAGGCGGATGGTAGTTAGGTTAATTACATCCCCCAAATTTCTTCTCTTTCCATTTCATCTCCATTATCATTTCACATCATCTCTCATCTGATATCCCAGGCGACCGCAAAGTGAAATTTGTGGTGGACAACACGGCACTGGGGCGTGTTTTCTCCGAGACCTCCGGTTTCCCCCGCCATCTCATTCCACTGGTGCTCCATCTTCATCTCATGTATCATCAGTGTCACCGACTGTGGTTCCGTATGTAGTAAACGCGGGCGTTAAACACTAAACATTTACATTTGTCTCATCTGATGGTCTCTTTCAGGGTAGAAGTGTTGGCGGGCGTTACGGCGCTGTCGAGACTCCTTGAGTCAGCTGTACTCTGTCTCCTCTGGCCTCATCCTACTACCGGGGATGCTCTACTTAGGGCATAGGTACACTAAACCACAGGTTTCGGTGCCGAATCCTCTCCACAGTAATGCTAATTCCAGGAGGAAAATCAGCGGTTTCCTCAGAAACACAATAAAGAATCTTTTCTTACGCCAAGAACACATAGTTGCTCAACTGCAGAATTTTATTAATACCCAGCTCATTAGGATTAGGATTACTAGCTGTAGGAGGTAATCGAGCATAATAACACATATAAATCTGCTTAGGACTTTCCTACCTTGACTTAACCCATTTAAAGAAGGGATGGCAAGAAATCTCGAAGACGGACCACAGAATGACAACGTGTGGTAGAAATGCTGTGGTCCCTAACATTAATCCTGAGGTGGATACAATTAGAACATAGTCATCTTCAACGTGAGTATCCCGGAATGCAACGAGGCGCTTCCGGGACAAGGCCCCAAAAGCTACCCTAATGTGAGTCTCGCAAGTTACTGCAGAGTCATTTCTTTCGGTTTTTATGATACAAAATGTTTTAAGACGGAAGTATATTCGACATGGCTCGTCATTCGATTGTTTGCTTGCTACGGGATCTATTCTTATCGCGTCCCTACAAGGTCGGAAATTTATAGTAGAAAATCTAAAAACAAGTTTTGCACCCATATGTGAATCGTGTGAGGAGGTTAAGCCGGTGAAATCTTGCTGAGTGCTCCCCATTGCTCGGTGCCTCACGATGATGGGTTTTGTGACGAGCGAGGCTTAAGGATTGGGGAAACTTAAACTTGGTCGGGGATTTCGGTAGGGTATCTCTGCAAGGGTTTTATTAGCCTGATTCAGGGTGTGTGTGCGTCCTAACAGATGGTGTACTTGTGGTAGAAATACCTCGACTGTTTAACATATCAGTTTATTGTGTTCCTTAATCACTCGTTGAGCTCGTCCGTCCACACATAAGGCCGGTGCTCTTTTGTCAGGCGGGTGAGGGGTTTGATTATTTTGGAGAAACCCTTTATGGAACGGCAGTAATAACTGCACAGCCCCAGGAAACTGCGCAACTCTCGCTTATCCTTTGGGCGAGGCCAATCTCTCACAGACTGGGTCTTCTCCGGTTCTGTGGCCACTCCGGTTGCGTTCAGCTTCAGGTTGGTTGCCTGCTGTCTCTGCAACACCTTGTTCAGGTTGTCGAGATGGTCTTCGAACATCTTGCCGAAGATGATGATGTCGTCCAAGTACAGCAGGCAGGCGTCATGTCAGCCCTCTCATTACCGACTCCATGAGGCGCTGGAAGGTAGCTGGTGCGTTGCAGAGGCCAAATGGCATACCTGTGAGATGCCAAATCCATTGGTCTGTTGAGAATGCAGTCTTATCCTTATCTCTAGGGTCTAGAGCCACCTGCTAGTAAACCGATTTCAGGTCCAGGGTCGAAAACATCGTGATCGGTGTCCGTTGGTTTGAGCAGCCTCACCGGCACCTCCTCTCGGCATGGCAAAAATCTCCTGGCTACACATAGCCCGTTCACAGGTGCCTTCTGGTCCAGCATCATGCTCCAGTCGCGCCGTCACCACCACCTCGCTTCTAGCGGGGACAAACACGTCTTCCTTTAAGATGACTCTGCAGCTTCCAAGGCACTCTTCAGGTTGCCGTGTTGTGACCTATTCTCCATTGAGCCGCAGGACCTTCCTCCCGAATTTGACCGTCGCCTCGTGGCTTCTGAAGGCTTCCAGTCCCAGTATCATCTCCTCAGTCAGGTTCCCGACGAACACACACTGACGCACGGCACTCCATTCTAAGGTAAACTTCAGTAGGGCCTCCTTCTCCAAAGGCAAGGTGTCACCCGATGCCGTCACCAACTGGTATGGTCCACTAGGTTTTCTCGACGGAAAACCCTTGGCCACGTCAGGTCTGATGATGGTCACGGCATCTCCGACATCTACGAGCACGCGACACGGCCTCCCTTTCACCCAACCGTCCGCGAAGAGGCTGTTATCCAACCATTGGCTGATGGCGCGCAGTCATACGAGGGGATGTTGGTGATGGCGCCGACGTGCCTCTCGCAACGACAGCCCTTACACGTTTTCCGACTACCCTCCCTGGTGTGGGAAATTTCTGTCCAGGTGTCCTGGCTCTCCACACCCCAAACACAGGTCACTAGGTCTTCGCTGGCGTCCCTCGGCTGGTCTTCGCCTGCATTAAACCGGAAACTCCTTGTTCTGGAAGTCGCGATAGCTGTCACCTTGGCCAGCTCCATCCTCAATGCTGCTGTTAGCTCTTCGTGGGTGGTTTTGTAGTCGTCAAGCTTTAGGCGCTTACGAATCTCCGTGTCTCGTACCCCGTCAACGAATGTATAGACCGCTTCCCGGGATGCGAAATCTGGTGGGAGTTCGACTAAGGCTTTGCTAGTCAGTTGCTCAGTTGTCAGTGCGAACTCCGGCAGCGTCTCCCCTGGCTGCTGTGACCTTGACTTCAGCTGGCTGCGGGACGCTGCGGCTAAGCGGTAGTTACCCCAGCTGTTTTCCAGGGCCGCTGTCTGGACCGCGATTAGGACTTTAACGTCCCGTCCCTGGAGGTTGGCTGCTAACTGTGTGGCCTCTTCCTTCGGTGACCACTTGTTATGTTTGGCCACTGTGTCGAACAGGCGGTGGAAGACTTGGAAAGTTGTCGCGCCGTAGTATTTAGGTTTGACGCACGCAGATTTTGTGTCGAGTCCCGACGTGTTGGCTTTCAAGTCCTTCAAACTCCTGCCGAAGATGTCCTCTACCATGGAGTTCAGGGACTTGGGGTTTCCGTCAACCTTTCCCTATAGGAAATTAACGCGACTGGCCAGGTCTTCGACACGCCCGCCCAGCTCCGTGACATCTTTCTGACACCAATTGTGACTTTGTGGGTTCGTAGAATGAAAAGTCCAATTTGAAGAAATTGTAAATGTTCTTTATTCTGTAGAAGTACACTATGTCCAATTCTTACGTAACAGCATTATGTCACATACACAATCACAACCTACCAAGGTCGATGGCCACAACAAAGAGCTTACTCAACTTATACTATTTACAACACTCCTGTTTACAACTACTGCTCTGTTTACGACTTTCGACTGACTCTTGGCGAGTCGTCGCTTCCTTAAATACCTAATTGATAATTCTAGACATTTCTTGAAAAAACGAGAAATCGAATGTTCTAGGTATAAAACAATCAAGACGTCACCAGAATGTTCCAATTACCTCACTTATATGTATTGGTAAGTCCTTTATATCACGCTATCTTTATCTGTTTTTGCAGGCTCTTTATTTCCACACTGTCTGCCTATCAGCCCCTTTGTGTAAACAAGCCGCGCGAAACATTTTAGCGCGTACGCCGCCAGTCGCAAAAAAAGAGATTCGCGACAATACATTAGTTTATTTGACGTAATGGACCTTTATAAATAGTAATGAGTTTAACCACTGCAAATGGAAGTTATTTATGTCTCTATCATTTATTTACAAAAAAGTGATTTAAGGGGTAGCGCATACCGTAAGAAAATGAAGCGCCAAGTATTATCTATCATGTGCTCTAATACTAATGAATTCAGTATTTTCAGTATCTTTGTATCTTCAGTAACTTCTGTAATTCAGTATTTTGGTTATGAGCATGATGGCTTATAGTGAGCCTAAGTTGTAATTAGCCAGCCTTTCTCTTCTCTTTGTCGTTTCCTTAGTCTTGCTTCTCTATATTCAGAGAATAAGGACTGAAAGCTCAAGTTTCCAATTAAAGTTTTGTGGCATAAATTTATAAGTCTATAAATGATGGCTCAAGGTGTGCGAGTGCTTATTCTGCGAAGAGCAGCTCTCATTTAAGTTGTGAGTTTGGAGAAGACAGAAGCTGTAGGTTGTGCCTGAAACATTGGTGGCTCTTGGGATTAGAGTGAACACCTCGGATTATATTTCGATTAGTTGGCCAGCAAACTGTCTCTCCCTCGAGGGAAAATGGCCCCTAATTAGGTTTTTATTTCTTTTGTTTTATGTGTATCTCTGCTGCTGTATTTAGCTACAGTCTTCGCGACAATATACAATATAGACGAAAGGGAATCCTGGTCCTGGTCCTTCCAACACTAGTCAACAGGGTTTGGTATGTTTGAAACTATTCCTGTGAATAAAATATATTCATTTAAGTATAATCCACAATGAACAAAAATTCTCAGTTACACTAGCTATATCGTAAGATCCTCAAATCTTTTGTAATCATATCTATGTGAATTTAAAGGTGTATTTAACCACCCTATGACAACAACCCTGGCGGTTTGCAAATGGCTGGTTCCTTTACATGATTCCGTGTTGGTTACTTACCAATAATTCATTTACCAGAACATATCCTCTAACTCAGGCTTCTCACATTATGGATTGCTGTAACTAAGAGGAATTTTGACATTTGACTGTCAAATTTCCCTTATATTTCTGTAATTAATTCCTTTATTATTCCTGTGAATGGTTACTTGTAATAAAGAACTTGTAAAATAAACCATAACAACACAGTTACGTAATCTTAAACGCTTCTTCTTTTTGATCCATTTCCGGAATAATTCTTAGTTCCTTTGATTTATTCAGTTTGATACTTGGAGATCAATAAGAAAATTAATGCCAAAGTTTCCTAATCGGGCTTCCTTTTAATGCTATCTTCATTATCTCAATCTTGCTAAGAATCAGCTGCTAGCTGCTCCAGTTGTATTAGAATATAATGAGATAGATTTCTAAGGAGATTAGGCACGATGACTAGATTTTTGTACCTAAGCCCTGAGATGAAGAATGAGGTGAGAGGAGAGAAAAGATTGGCCGATCCCCAACAGTTATGACAATGCAGAGGGTAGGGTTCCTGCCATTTATCAGTTTGAGACTCTTAGGCTGTCCAGTACAACCAGCATCCCTCTTACCGTGGCCCCGAAACTGTCCACAGTCCGGCTTGTAGAACAGAGACCACCGCCAAAACTCGGAGTACTGCCGGCTGGCTTGCACAACCAGCATTCCGTGTTCCTGAAATGACCCTCTCAGGCCGGCTTGGAGAACAGAGACTGTCCCACCGGAGAACGGTGTTCACTAGGGGTTTATCTTCCTGCTATGCAACGTCGAGATACCCACCAAACTTCTAGCCTAAAATAGACCATCAAATGAGAGCTGATATGAAATGATAATGGAGGTGAAATGGAGGGACAGGACATTCGAAGGATGTTATTAACATACTCAGCATTCGCCTGGTGACCCAGGGAAACAAACAAGAAAAACCATGGATCAGGTAGGCTGGACACGAGAATCAAACTCGGACATCCCGATTATCGAGTTCCAGTGGTGAAATGCCATATATTGTTATTAAGGTATGCTTGAATGGGTGTGAAAACAAACGGGGTGAGTAAACTGGCTGATTCATATTGTCGTGGCAACGGGCGTATAATTTTCGGCGCAAATAGACAACAGACGGCGGATACTCTCACACGGTAATAAAGAGCTTGCATAAGCAGTTAACGATAGCGCGGCTAGTGTACACAAAGAGCCGGAAAATAAAGATAGCTGAGGTTAAGGACTTGCCGGCACAGATAGGATTTCACGTTTGGAAGGTTCTAGTGATATCCTGATTGACAGAGAAAAGTGTTTTCTTATTTGTACGAGAAACCTCTCGAATTTATGAATGAGATATACAAGAGATTTCCCGCCTCGGTAGCGTGGTGGTAGCATGTCAGGTTCAAGAGGTCCCGAGTTCAATCTCGGTCAGGGTGAGTTATCTGGTTAAGGTTTTTCCGGGGTTTTCCCTTAACCTGAAAGACGAATGTCGGGTAACTCTAAGCTCTATGGACCCCGGGCTCATTTGAGCATCATTTCACCCATTCCATTCATCGTCCGATATGACTTAACGTTGGAGGACGTAAATTACAAAAAACAAAAAACAAACAAACAAACAAAAGATTGTGACACGCCAGCGGACAGTTGTAAAACAGTGAGACGAGCAGTAAACAGCTGTAAAGTGTTGTTGTAATGAGAACTGTTTGTTATTTTCATACACCTTGGGAGACTGTGTTGCATATGTGACGTAATGTTGTTACGTGTGAAGTGAACAGAGTGTTTCGACGGAAACAAAGAACATTTAGAATTTTAATTCTACGAACCCACAAAGTAACAATATAATTGATGCTGAAAACGGGGTATCTGAAGCCGGTTGCCGAATACTTCAGGATATAGAATCTTACCACTATAAATGACAACTATCGAATTGTGTCTGCTAACTTCTAAAATTTCAATACCACCTTATAGATTAAAATAACTATCTCCATAATAACAAAACAGCAAATGTCTAGTGTTCCACATATTTTTATTAATTGTTCGGTTAAATTATGACCTATTCTGTATGATTTCCCAATATATGTGACAGTGTCAACATTAAAATTGTTAAATATATCTGTTATATTATACCTTATTAGTCATTATCTTCAAAGAGAATCAGTTACTTTTTCCTTACAGAAGTTAAAAATCATAATATTTAACAAGGTTCTGTATTTATAAGTGGTTTCCATTAGCTACTTTTGCTGCCAAAGGGTATGCTATAAAGTTGTCTGCGAACATATGGGCTTTTCCAAATTGTTTCTGATTGACATTATCCCTTATGTTGAAAATCATTATCTGGGTTTTACATACTCTTATTCATGCCTAAGATATGTATTTATTTAGCAGGATAATAGGTGTAAAAACCACATATTTTAGCAGAATATTGATTTACATGCTGTTTTTAATAATCCATTTAGATTCATGATACATAAGTGTTACGACTAATATTTCATGCTGAGAAATGTTTCTTTGATTCATAATATTCCATTAAATAGCTCTGCTTTTGCCGCCGAAAACTGTTGCCTAATTTCCAAAGTAATCAATATGATATTCTCAATGGGTTGCAATTAGCAATCTAAGGACGGATTATTCATCCTAATCTTTGTTTAGTAAGGCAACACACACTTCAGATACACATTTTAGGTCAGATTTGAAAGGCGTTACATAAAATAATTTTTGATGGAAACTATAAAACATATTAAAGTATAATTCTATTTGCGTTTCCTTATTACATATAAAGATATTCAAATTTTACAAACATAGTGTTCTAAAAAATTATAATATTGAATTTTCGCACCACTCTATTCAGGAACAATTTACTGAAAATATACAGGGAGCTTCATGAAATGTATGGGTATTATTTAAAAGCTCAGTATCAATATACAGTTAAACTTTGCTGACTTCAACTACAACGCCCGCCTCGGTAGCGTGGTGGTAGAGTGTCTGCCTCACGTTCAAGAGGTCCCGAGTTCGAATCTCGGTCAGGGTGAGTTACCTGGATAAGGTTTTTTCCGGGGTTTTCCCTTATCCTAAAAAGACGAATGTCGGGTAACTCTAAGCTCTGTGGACCCTGGGCTCATTTGAGCATCATTTCACCCATTTCATACATCGTCCGATATGACTTAACGTTGGAGGACGTAAATTACAAAAAAAAAAAAAAAAAAAAAAAAAAAATCAACTACAACATAGGATAATATATAGGTTTTCACCAGTTGAAAATAAGTATAAACTTAATATACATAATAAATTTTACTACAGGTGCACTGAATTACTATGTGGAATATTTTTTATATCTACTCTCTTCGTTCAGTCCATTTATCAATGATCGGGATAGTCTGATTTTGTGAAATAAAATATAGTGCATTGGAAGTTATATTGGGTGTGTAAAAGTATGGGAAAATGCCTCTAACCCCGCTTTTGCAAACTTATGAAGGAATATCTTGTAGAAAAGCTGTAAGATATCAACATGCCCTCACATTACTATAAGGGGCGTTCAAACAGAAAGGAGCCAGAGTCTGGTATGCGCAAACCTGGGACAGAATGGTCATATCTTGGCGTGTAAAACGAAGTGTTGTTCCGAACAGAGCGTGGAAGTTCACAGCCCGTCGCTAATGTGTAGGCGTGCACGTCACGTGACCATACAAAGCTATCAGCAGCATGCATCAATCGTCCAATGCTGCCAGTCGCATTGCAAACAGTGAAATGGAGGCGTCAAAAGAAGAGGAAAGAGGTGTTGTTCGTTTTCTGACAGTGGAAGTAGTAGGGAGAACGAACATTCATCGGCAAAATGTCACACGTGACGGCGAACACTGCATGTCACTTGCAAGTGTCCAAGCGAGGCACAAGCGCTTCAGGGGAAGACGAGTGTCATTAGTCGGATGACGATCTGGAGCACCACACTGCATTACCGATTACATCGTCCAATTAGATGATGCACTCATTACCCATGACCACCAACTGACAGTGGAAGCCATAGCCGCCGAGATCGGATTGAGCGTTGGAAGTGTTCACACCATCATAAAAGAACGACTGCTCTTGCGCAAAGTGTGTGCCTATTGGACTAATGGATTATCCGCAGTCTTCAACCTAACCAGAATGCATGTCCAGTAGCCTACTATGTTCGTCATATGCAGCGTTATGTTAGGGAAGGGAATGAGTTCCTGGCACGAGTGGTGACTGGAGATGAGTCATGGTGTCATCACTTCGAACTTGATTCAAAACT
>JAUKNK010000639.1:0-39956 GCA_030765055.1 Mantis religiosa | reverse complement strand
AGGCGATCCAATCAGGTCTCGCCTCTCTGACAGGACTGTTCAGTCTTGTCTGCCCCATTTGGCTTGTTTAAAGTAATTCCAAGCATACACACCAACCAATAATGAAATTCATTACAGTGCCTACGCTGTGAAGCATTGTTGATAATTATTAGCAAGTATTGGTGCTCACCTAGTAGCATTCAAGGATAAACATGGATAAACATGAAGCGATCCAATCAGGTCTTGCCTCTCTCTCCCCCATTTGGCTTGTTCAAAGTAATTCCAAGTATACACACCAACCAATAACCAGTGCCTACGCTGTGAAGCACGGTTGTTAATTATTAGCAAGTATTGGGAAAATAATTCGAACTGGAGAAATGGAGGTGTTTAGGTTATGTTGAATCCTCCTCATGGCTCACCGTTTGCAGAATTTTGTTGTCTTAGCGCCATTAGAATTTATTAGAAACCGATTCAGTTAGCACATGCAACACACCACTTACAGGTAAATGCAATATCAACAGTGCAGGACTCTTGATTGGTGCTCACCTAGTAGCATTCAAGGATAAACATGGTCCCATTTGAAAGTTAAAGGGATTGCATATGCTTGGATTAGCAGAGGCACATGGTATCGAGCAACACACGCACACGTCACTACACTCGCATGCCCCCTAGGAGCCTCGCACCGTCCATGGGGCACAAAGAAAATGGTGTACAACCCCGCTTTTGTAGTAGCAAGTAACACCACCCACAGAAAACACAGGCCTGCTCCTGCAGTACTCCTATTATTGACACCTGATTGGAAACAAGGAATGTGTAGCACCAGCACCTGCACCTGAACCTTCAATCGTAGAATGAGAGACAGTTGTGGAGCACATCGAACAGCTATGTGAGTGGAACTGAGCAGCTTTGCATCTTTCCTTGCTTTCACTTGATCGGTCATCCCTAAACACAAATTCGGTAGAGGAGAGCACACACTCCTCTCCCTCCCTCTCTCCCTCTCACACACACAATAAGAGCATATCAGACGGAACTGCACACGCAAGCTCCAGGGAGCCACATATACACAATGTGCCATGCACAACAGTAAGAATCAGCAATGATCACAAAAAAGCACACGTTCAAGAACTGCACCATTAAAGTGCTATGGGGTGGCGCGCACCCGCAGCTTCACTACAAGTGACACACGGAGAATAACAGTAGAGGCACTACACGATAATCACATGGTCGATGGAACGCTAAGAAGTGGTAGAAACTGGACGTTCTTGACGGTGGCGTCGTGCTCCACAGCATTGCCATCCCTCCCTTTTTAAACGTGACATCAATCCCGGGGAAGATACCAGCAGGAGGAGACCGCTATGTTGACCAAGAAACCTGGCGTCACACCTGTAAAGAAAATGAGCGACGTTAAGTACGCTGAAATTTCAACATGGCGGCGATGCGTATTCCAAGGTCGGGCACGAGATAAATTTACGCAGAAGTGCGAAAGTAAATCTTGGCAAGACAAGAAGAAAGATGTGGCAAGCACGTTACATACTCGTGCGATTTAGAGGTTGGCGTTGAAACGGAACTAGCTACCCTGGCAGATTGCGGAAAGTGCCTAGTGAAATACGTAACGAGCGAGCACATTTACCTACCTTCGTGTAGAAACCCTCGCAAATAGGCACAGCACAATTTACGAGCGCCGATCCGCAGCTTGACAACATCTACTCGTTATGCGTTTGAAGATTCCGCAGATACCTACCGTGACCTTCGGACAGTCGTAGCAATATCCGCCATCACGAGAAGGAGCATTCAATTGCAGAGCAGCCAACATCATGGAAACGGAAATGGCAGAACATTCAACTGCTGCGTAAGCACGCAAGAAGAAACGCAGCCGAAGCGGTCTTGTGTCTCGCGAGAACATAACATAATTTTTGCGATGAAACCCGCCTATTAGGACAGCGAAACCCACTCGGTTGGATAGGCTTTACGACGCGGTGATGCACAGGTTGGCTACGAGCGCTTCGACAGGAGCGCCAACATGACCGCCTGAAGCGTTTTGCGAAACAAAACGCGAAAGCGCTTCGACAGGAGCGCCAACATGACCGCCTGAAGCGTTTTACGAAACAAAACGCGAAATAAAATTCAAACCTCCGTGAAAATAACGGACGGCCGCCGCCCCTCCCCCTCCACCACGAGAGAGAAAAATCTAAGGTGCAAGTAATCCCTTTATACCCTCTTGATGAAGCCCAGGGTTACAAATTAGCAATAAACCATGGTAAATGGGAAGGCAATATCCAGTAAAGCTAGACTGAAACCTTCCATCTCGTGCTCCACGGTATGCGACCGATTAATTCTCCATAACCTTAAGACAGGGATGTGCCGAATCCTTATAACCAATGAACCAACCTGCCGAGATTGCAGGGCCAGAACACCGAAAATAAAATTGGTGCTTACTCGCCATGCATGGTGGTGCCAATATAGGTTGCAGTTGAAAAATTCGATCACCGCCGGTTATTTTTGCTTTAAATATTGGAGTAACAGCCTGTTACTCACTGCGCATGGGGCCAATAAAAGATGCATTTTAAGTGACCTTATCACCACTGGTTATTTTTTACTTGAATTACTGGAAGCAGTTGAGAAACATAACCTCACTCTGCATTTGGGTTACCTGATTGTCACTTACCTTGAAGCTGGAAAATGCCAGTTAGTCACAAAGTAAGCAAGCAGGATTGCAGGGCGAGGGCACCAAACCTAAAATTTGCGAGGAACGTTTACCAGCAACTTGTTGCTCACCATGCAAGGTGCCAATATAGGTTGCTTTTCAAATGTTCCATCAGCACCGGTTGAGGGACATAACCTCGCTCTGCATCTGTGATATCTGACCAACCGACTAGTTTTCACATACCTCGAAGAATGGAACATGCGGGTTCAAAATAAACAATAAACCAACCTGGCGAGATCGCAGGGCGAGAATAACAAATGTAAAATTTGTGAGCAAAAGTTGCCAACAACTTGGTACTCACCACGCATGGTGCCAATACAGGTTGCATTTCAAATACTCCATCACCACCGGCTATTTTTACTTGAATTATTGCCTCTCTCTGTATTTGGGTTACCTGGCTAATTTTCACTTACCACGAAGCTGGAAGATGCCAATTCGACATCAACAATAAAACAACCAATCAAGAATGCAGGTTGAGGACACCAAACATAAAATTTGTGAGGAAGATTTACCAGCAACTTGTTACTCCACCACGCATGGTGCCAATATAGGTTGGAAATATTCCAATTCTATATGAATTACTGGACGCAGTTGAGAAACATAATCTCACTCTTCGTTTGGGTTACCTGGCTAATATTCACTTACCTTGAAGCCTAGGAAATGTCAACTCGTGACAAACAATAAAGTAACCAAGCAAGATTGCAGGCTGATGACACCAAACCTAAGATGTGTGAGTAACATTTACCAACAACTTGTTACTCGCCATGCACATTGCCAAAATAGGTTGCAGTTGAAACATTCCAATTCTGTATGAACTACTGGACTCAGTTGAGGAACATAACCTCACTCTTCGTTTGGGTTACCTGCCTACTTTTCACTTACCTTGAAGCCTAGGAAAGGTTAATTCGTCACAAACCATGAAGTAACCAAGGAAGATTGCAGGCTGAGGACACCAAACCTAAGATGTGTGAGTAACCTTTACCAGCAACTTGTTACTCTGCCATGCATGGTGCCAATATAGGTTGGAAATATTCCAATTGTATATGAATTACTGGACGCAGTTGAGAAACATAATCTCACTCTTCATTTGGGTTACCTGGCTAAACTTCACTTACCTTGAAGCGTAGGAAATGTCAACTCGTGACAAACAATAAAGTAACCAAGCAAGATATCAGGTTGAGGACACCAAACCTAAGATGTGTGAGGAACATTTACCAGCAACTTGTTACTCGCCATGCATATTGCCAATATAGGTTGCAATCGAAATATCCCAAATTCTGTATGAATGACAGGACGCAGTTGAGAAGCATAATCTCACTCCGCATTTGGGTTACCTGGCCAATTGTCACTTACCTTGAAGCTGGAAAATGCCAATTAGTCACAAATAAAGTGGCAAGCAAGGTTGCAGGACGAGGACACCAAACAAAAAGTCTGTCAGGAACATTTACCAACAGCCTGTTACTCACTGTGCATGGGGCCAATAAAAGATGCATTTTAAATGCTCTTTATCACCACTGGTTAATTTTTTGCTTGAGTTACTGGATGCAGTTGAGAAGCATAACCCCACTCTACCAACCTGGGGAGATCGCAGGACGAGAATAACAAATGTAAAATTTGTGAGAAAAAGTTACCAACAACTTGTTACTCACCACGCATGGTGCTAATATAGGTTGAACTGCAAATAGGTAATCTCAACTGTCTATTTTTACTTGAATTATTGCCTCTCTCTGTATTTGGGATACGTGGATAATTATCACTTAGCATGAAGCTGGAAGATGCCAATTCGTCATTAACAATAAAGCAACCAAGCAGGAAGAGGACACCAAACATGAAATTTGTGAGGGAGATTTACCAGCAACTTGTTACTCTGCCATGCATGTTGCCAATATAGGTTGGAAATATTCCAATTCTATATGAATTACTGGACGCAGTTGAGAAACATAATCTCACTCTTCATTTGGGTTACCTGGCTAAACTTCACTTACCTTGAAGCCTAGGAAATGTGAACTCGTCACAAACAGTAAAGTAACCAAGCAAGATTGCAGGCTGAGGACACCAAACCTAAGATGTGTGAGTAACATTTACCAGCAACTTGTTACTCGCCATGCATGTTGCCAATATAGGTTGGAAATATTCCAATTCTATATGAATTACTGGATGCAGTTGAGAAACATAATCTCACTCTTCATTTGGGTTACCTGGCTAAACTTCACTTACCTTGAAGCCTAGGAAATGTAAACACGTCACAAACAGTAAAGTAACGAAGCAAGATTGCAGGCTGAGGACACCCAACCTAAGATGTGTGAGTAACATTTACCAGCAACTTGTTACTCGCCATGCATATTGCCAGTACAGGTTGCGATCGAAATATTCCAAATTCTGTATGAATTACTGGATGCAGTTGAGGAACATAACCTCACTCTTCGTTTGGGTTACCTGGCTAATTCCCACTTACCTTGAAGCCTAGGAAATGTCAATTCGTCACAAACAATAAAGCAACCAAGCAAGATTGCATGTTGAGGACACCAAACCTAAGATGTGTGAGTAACATTTACCAACAACTTGTTACTCACCATGCATATTGCCAATATAGGCTGCAATTGAAATTTTCCAATTCTGTATGAATTACTGGACGCAGTTGAGGAACATAACCTCACTCTTCTTTTGGGTTACCTGGCTAATATTCACTTACCTTGAAGCCTAGGAAATGTCAACTCGTGACAAACAATAAAGTAACCAAGCAAGATATCAGGTAGAGGACACCAAACCTAAGATGTGCGAGGAACATTTACCAGCAAGTTGTTACTCGCCATGCATATTGCCAATATAGGTTGCAATCGAAGTATTCCAAATTCCGTATGAATGACTGGACGCAGTTGAGGAACATAACCTCACTCTTCGTTTGGGTTTTCATAGCTAATATTCACTTACCTTGAAGCGTAGGAAATGTCAACTCGTGACAAACAGTAAAGTAACCAAGCAAGATATCAGGTTGAGGACACCAAACCTAAGATGTGTGAGGAACATTTACCAGCAACTTGTTACTCGCCATGCATATTGCCAATATAGGTTGCAATCGAAATATTCCAAATTCTGTATGAATGACAGGACGCAGTTGAGAAGCATAATCTCACTCCGCATTTGGGTTACCTGGCCAATTGTCACTTACCTTGAAGCTGGAAAATGCCAATTAATCACAAATAAAGTGGCAAGCAAGGTTGCAGGACGAGGACACCAAACAAAAAGTCTGTCAGGAACATTTACCAACAGCCTGTTACTCACTGTGCATGGGGCCAATAAAAGATGCATTTTAAATGCTCTTTATCACCACTGGTTAATTTTTTGCTTGAATTACTGGATGCAGTTGAGAAGCATAACCTCACTCTACCAACCTGGGGAGATCGCAGGGCGAGAATAACAAATGTAAAATTTGTGAGCAAAAGTTACCAACAACTTGTTACTCACCACGCATGGTGCCAATATAGGTTGAACTGCAAATAGTCCATCTCGACTGTCTATTTTTACTTGAATTATTGCCTCTCTCTGTATTTGGGATACGTGGATAATTATCACTTAGCATGAAGCTGGAAGATGCCAATTCGTCATTAACAATAAAGCAACCAAGCAGGAATGCAGGATGAGGACACCAAACATGAAATTTGTGAGGGAGATTTACCAGCAACTTGTTACTCTGCCATGCATGTTGTGGAAATATTCCAATTCTATATGAATTACTGGACGCAGTTGAGAAACATAATCTCACTCTTCATTTGGGTTACCTGGCTAAACTTCACTTACCTTGAAGCCTAGGAAATGTAAACACGTCACAAACAGTAAAGTAACGAAGCAAGATTGCAGGCTGAGGACACCCAACCTAAGATGTGTGAGTAACATTTACCAGCAACTTGTTACTCGCCATGCATATTGCCAGTACAGGTTGCGATCGAAATATTCCAAATTCTGTATGAATTACTGGATGCAGTTGAGGAACATAACCTCACTCTTCGTTTGGGTTACCTGGCTAATTCCCACTTACCTTGAAGCCTAGGAAATGTCAATTCGTCACAAACAATAAAGCAACCAAGCAAGATTGCATGTTGAGGACACCAAACTTAAGATGTGTGAGTAACATTTACCAACAACTTGTTACTCACCATGCATATTGCCAATATAGGCTGCAATTGAAATTTTCCAATTCTGTATGAATTACTGGACGCAGTTGAGGAACATAACCTCACTCTTCTTTTGGGTTACCTGGCTAATATTCACTTACCTTGAAGCCTAGGAAATGTCAACTGGTGACAAACAATAAAGTAACCAAGCAAGATATCAGGTTGAGGACACCAAACCTAAGATGTGCGAGGAACATTTACCAGCAACTTGTTACTCGCCATGCATATTGCCAATATAGGTTGCAATCGAAATATTCCAAATTCTGTATGAATGACTGGACGCAGTTGAGAAGCATAATCTCGCTCTGCAGTTGGGTTACTTGGCCAATTGTCACTTACCTTGAAGCTGGAAAATGCCAATTAGTCACAAACAATAAAGTAGGCAAGCAAGATTGCAGGACGAGGACACCAAACAAAAAGTTTGTGAGGAACATTTACCAACAGCCTGTTACTCACTGTGCATGGGGCCAATAAAAGATGCATTTTAAAGGCTCTTATCACCACTGGTTATTTTTTGCTTGAATTACTGGATGCAGTTGAGAAACATAACCTCACTCTAGCAACCTGGGGGGAATAACAAATGTAAAATTTGTGAGCAAAGGTTACCAACAATTTGTTACTCACCACGCATGGTGCCAAAATAGGTTGCATTTCAAATAGTCCATCACCACCGGCTAGTTTTGAACTTGATTTTCTGGATAAATTAAACAAATCAAATTAAATTTAAACAAACACTCTTCCTCATAGTCCTGAAAAGTCTCCCGACTAAGTGAAACGGTTAGTTTCCTTATTTTAATGTGGTTTTACCTTTAACCTCTTCCCAGCAGATATTTAAGTGCACCACGCATTTTGGGCACTCTGATCTACACTAGTGACTTTCTTGCTCACTGGGCTTACATCACTTGCTGCAGATTTTCCCTACACTTCATGAAGTAGCCTTGTAACTCGTGTTAAATTCAACAGTTACAGCCGCTGCAAATTCCAAACCCAAAGCTTTCATTAAATTTACGGATTATATGCACCAAAAGAAACAAGGCAAGGATTACTATTTACTGCTGCAGCAGGAAAGCAGAAAAATGTCATGTGAAGCCGTATTGCTATTCTGAAGTAAACTTAACATTAATATAAGCTGCATTCCACGGCTCAGGTGTCCATGAGAACCAGTGTGTTCACTATAGGCTATTCACCATTCACATTCACAAATGTCAACAAAAGCAGGAGGAAATAAATGGATGTCTTGTTGGGCACCTTTCAGAAACACCCAGAAGAATGTCTCTGAACTTAACGGCAAAGAACTGAAATCTCACTGCGTGGTTTAAACGTGAAAGTTCCATCAGTGTCGCTGAAATGTGCTAACGAAGGCGATTAAGGAGACAGACAGTTAAATCGGGGCGCAGCGTCTCTTTAAATGGCAGATTCTGAAACTACGAGGTCTCAATGGAAATTTAGGTTAAAGTAACAGAAAATGGGATTTTCTGTCAGCTATCACTGATTGCTGTAGCTTGCATACCGTGGCTTCTAGCTTGCATACGTACGTTCATCCATCCATCCCAACTTTCATTCATTCATTCGTGAAAGGGAACCAGAGCAGATTTACATTTCATCAGTAGGACAATAACTTAACAAAGCCGTTATGGAGGCAGGCATGGTTAAACTTACCTGAGATGGTGGACAAGCTAGCACCTTAACCACTTGTTGTTACGCAACCACTCCCCTGTTGAGTCTTAACAAGAGGAGTTTCTTAATAATGTCTCTATATTAGTATGTATCGTTACAGTAAGCGTAAGAGGTGCATGAGCATGAGCATGGAAGCTTGAGTTATAATATTCGAAGTGCAATCTTTGTTGGAGGAGCTTTGTTCTTCACGTGCCTTAAGGTTGGTCTCCAGTCGAATGGGCGACGCCACAGGGCTATTACAAGAACGAACATGGTCATTTTACCACCGCAAGAAATTCCTCAAAGCTAGTTTTGGGTTATATGGAGGGAGCATTTGATGAGGTAATTAAGAACAGGAAAAACTTGTAATATATTTAATTCCTCAACCAAAGAGGTCCCAAAGGACTAAGGTGACATACACCTCGACAAATCACCAGCCACTGAAAATACACAGTCACTCGCTCAGGCAGGTTGTAGGCACCACAAGTGGCAAGTGGTTATCCTCCCCCCTCCTTGTGTCAGAAGTACACGGGGACACTCCTGGAAGCCTTGACCTTGCAGAGCTCAGGGAGACCTCCATGTTGAAATGCTCTGTGGTACCTGACCTAGAAAGCAAGGGATAGGGGATGCTGGGGGAGGGGGTTATTCGAGCCTCTGCCTTCTCTTGCTAGGTACTGATGACAGCTAACTTGCCCAAAGTGCATGTTTGACGGAGGTAGTCTTGGGAGGTACGACCAGCAAAAGGAGGTAAGTTGAACCAGGCATGATTTCTGATTCTTGGAGCTCACTTTCCTTCAAGGGGGATTCTGCCCCAGTTACGGATGCCAACAGAGCAAGGTTTTATTTGGACAGTTAGTTTAAGGATTTAGTGTATGTGTTACTGTAGTTTATTTTTGTTAAGAATATATCCTGTGTTTGGTTTATATTTATATTCCTTACTTAAATTTTTGCTTGGTATTTAGGTTCATATATGGCCCTTGCCAGTGTTGTTTTAAAAGGGCACTGATCTTGCAGTCGAGCGCCCCTAAACATATATCATCAAATGAAGTGAAGCCATACATATAGCGGATTTCCAGCCAGTCCTGACCTGATTACGTTTGGTCACCTGTTCCTAAAAGTCGCCCTCTTTTGCATTTAGATGCGGAGGGATATGAAAGCAAACCACGGAGGTAGGGTATTTGCCAGCACCTACTCGTGGGGGATGGCATGGGAAAGCAACTCAGTATTAAATAGGCTTGATTAATAAGTGAGCAGAGCACCCAGAGTAAAGGTCATCAGGCAAACACTACAAGTGCAGATGTATGGGAGATTGTTGCAAGCACGCGAGCTAGATAGACACTGTATGTGAGTAATGGGATTGGTAGCACACACACGAGAAGGCACACGCCACTAAAAACAAGGAAGCACAAAACACACACGCACGCCACAACCTCTGAAAGCACCACACATGTACATTCACATGGACCAAATGTACCTGCAACTTGCCTTGTGCTGGTATGCAAAAGTGATAGGAAAGCACTGCAAAGCATCATCCATGTAAGGAACCACAGGGGAGTGGGTGGTGAACTTGCACACACCTCGACACACAAGGGAAGGCGAAAAACGAACACTATTTACAATGTACACAAAAGAAACGGTGTACAGGATATTCACTTCCATGGTGATAAGGCACTCAAGTCACAAGCGGAGAGTTCAAACATCCGAAAGGAGCACAATCACACGTTAAAGGCAGAACGAGAAACACCATTACGCACCAGAAAAGACACTAAATTACACAAGGGAGAAAAGGAGCACTTCTCGCGTCGGTGACAATGTTTGTATGTACTCCAGAAGTCTTTGTCATCCAGGAGAAGAGGCAGGCTGGCGCAGGACAGGCGAACATCAAGATACCATTCCTAAATTGACCACGTGCATCGTTGTAATGGATTACGGAATCCAATGTGGCGGCGAAGCGTAAACTGAGGAGGACATGCGGGAGGGATATATATTTTATATAGTTGAAGTGTATGTGCACACGCCAAATAAAAGCAAAACTTTGCAAAGTCACATTACCACCTGTAAATTAAATTACTACCTGTAAATTACTGTGGTAAATGCTTTTACGCCCAATGCACATTACGAACGTGGCTATTGTCGAAAATAGTCGGTAATGGCGGGAGGACATCTTGCACCAGAGTAAATGGGAATATATATAAAATGATAATACAAGTGTATGAGGACACGCAACGCAAAATTAATCAAAGCAAAAGTTACCAAAACCACAATACCACCCTGTGGAAAATGCCTTTACGCCCAATGCACACAATGAACGATGGTATAGACGAAAATAATCGCTAATGGCGGGAGGACATGTTGCACCGACCTTTACGTATTACCCACCCCCCCACCTAAGCGCCACCTTCACGGACTTGTTGCTAAGTGTTCGCGCATACAGGTACTGCGCAGGCACGCCGGCCGGCCAATCCGCCTCGACGTTACTAAGTGTCGAACCTGGACGCTTTCACACATTCACACTAAGGAAACTGTTGGAATCCAACCCACAGACACGTAGGTGCCAAGTCTGCCATCTGGAGGGAAACAATGAAGTTCATCCAACCTTAATTCAGGGCTCGAGAACAGTTAACGTCGCAAAGAGCGGAAAAAGAGAAGGAAAGAAAGAAAATCAGTCCGAGAGGATAACATTTTCAGGAATCGAACCTCTTGCCCGACACTACATTGCATCTCGGTGCTGCAGAAACGACCGCATGTTGGCAACAGCTGCTGCCAACACGACGGCGTGAAACAAGTGTTTGCCAACGGTGAAAAACACGAGTGTAAACATCGTGCCCAAACTTAACAGGCACTAAAAGTATCTTCAGAGGCGTTATAAAGTGTACTTAAACAGATAAGTGTTACAATAATGTCCCAAGGCCCCGGCAATGTGTTGTTGCGTATGTATTATGCCTCTTATGTCCTTAGATTTCTTCTAATTCTAATATTTCCAATTTTGATCCGTCATATGCTGTTATATAGATACCTTGTCATAGTACTGGCCACCATAAACTATAAAGTTCCCTGAAAATCAAAGAAAACTACACACACACACACACACACACACACACACACACACACACACACACACACACACACACACCGCCTCGATAGCGTAGATGGTAGCGTGTCTGCCTCACGTTCAAGAGGTCCCGAGTTCGAATCTCGGTCAGGGTGAGCTACCTGGATACGTTTTTTTTTACCAGGGTTTTCCCTTATTAAAGGCGAATGTCGAGCAACATTTCATCCAACTCGTTCACCGTCCAATATTACTTAACGTTGGAGTACCTAAATTAAAAAAAAAAAAAAAAAAAAAAAAAACACACACACACACACATGATCACTTTATATTCTTTCTGGTGCATAGTTTATTGCATCTGCCGTGGAATTCTTTCTAAAACCAAATTGCGTACCACTCAGATCTATCATATATTCCAGCATGCCTGTATATGAAAGACGATCCTGTACGTTTCCAAGAGTATTAAGCAAGCAAATTGGCCTGAACAATTTTACCCTTCATTATCTTCCCCTTTCTTGAGAACTAATCCTGTATGGCTACGACAAGAAGACTCGAGGGGTACGAAAGGCATAGGAGCTTGAACTGTTTAGCTGCTCCGGTAGCGGGTCTGTTTACTAGGAAACGAGTGAATGAGAGTGCATATGAGTCACCCATGTTGCTAGAACTAATGTTTGTTGCAGCGATAGGTATTATTTATAGGTGAACGTTCAAGAGGTCCCGAGTTCGAATCTCGGTCAGGGTGAGCTACCTGGATACGTTTTTTTTTTTTTACCAGGGTTTTCCCTTATTAAAGGCGAATGTCGAGCAACATTTCATCCAACTCGTTCACCGTCCAATATTACTTAACGTTGGAGTACCTAAATTAAAAAAAAAAAAAAAAAAAAAAAAAAAAAAAAAAAAAAAAAAAAACACACACACATGATCACTTTATATTCTTTCTGGTGCATAGTTTATTGCATCTGCCGTGGAATTCTTTCTAAAACCAAATTGCGTACCACTCAGATCTATCATATATTCCAGCATGCCTGTATATGAAAGACGATCCTGTACGTTTCCAAGAGTATTAAGCAAGCAAATTGGCCTGAACAATTTTACCCTTCATTATCTTCCCCTTTCTTGAGAACTAATCCTGTATGGCTACGACAAGAAGACTCGAGGGGTACGAAAGGCATAGGAGCTTGAACTGTTTAGCTGCTCCGGTAGCGGGTCTGTTTACTAGGAAACGAGTGAATGAGAGTGCATATGAGTCACCCATGTTGCTAGAACTAATGTTTGTTGCAGCGATAGGTATTATTTATAGGTGAACTATGTGACAACACTTCGTCCATCCTCGTCATACTAGGAAGGCGAGCATACAACCCGAGGAGACAGCAAAAGTGAGAATGTTGCACATTCCTCTAGCTTGCCTTCCTGTCTTGGGCAGTCAGTACTTTAGCTTCCTTCCAACGATGGAAGATAGATAAAAATAGGCACTCATTTAACTTAGGTTAATATCTGCCGAATTTTGAATTACCTTAGGATGTATTCCACCTGGTCGTGCAGGTTTATATTTCATTCTATAGCATGGAAAAAAGGAAACACAAATAAAGCTTGCCAGGAGCCAACTGCCCTTTTCTGAGAGAGATGGTGGCCCTGAAAAGGGCCGTTTTATCTGTGCCACATTTACTTTGAACTTGTGTATTTAGTGACAGCTTTCGTACCCTCGCTGACGGCATGCTTGGCCAGTTCGCCGGGTAGAAGCAGACGCACAGCGGTCTGAATCTCCCGACTTGTGATGGTGGAGCGCTTGTTGTAATGCGCTAGGCGGGAGGCTTCGGCCGCGATGCGCTCGAAAATGTCATTGACGAAACTGTTCATGATACTCATGGCCTTTGAGCTGATCCCAGTATCGGGGTGAACTTGCTTCAGCACCTTGTAGATGTAAATGGCGTAGCTCTCCTTCCTCTTGCGCTTCTTCTTCTTATCTCCCTTGGAGATGTTCTTCTGGGCCTTGCCAGCTTTTTTGGCAGCCTTTCCACTGGTCTTTGGCGGCATGACGCTCCCTGTGCAAACAAACCAAGAATACGAATTAAAATCAGCTCGTCCCACTCAATAAAAGAGAAGACGTCAGGGGGAGGTGCCTTCGCTAGGCGCACGAACCGGCTGGGGAACAAGGCAAGGGGACACCCCGCGATTGGTGCAGTGTCGGCGGAATAAAAGCGATAAATAGTTCTTCAGGAGGGAGTACATACGCAACAGCAGCACTTCAACATGTCCGGACGTGGAAAGGGAGGAAAAGTGAAGGGAAAGTCTAAGTCTCGCTCCAGTAGAGCAGGACTTCAGTTCCCCGTGGGCCGTATTCATCGACTTCTGCGTAAAGGCAATTATGCCGAACGAGTGGGAGCTGGTGCCCCCGTGTACCTCGCTGCCGTGATGGAGTACTTGGCCGCTGAGGTTTTGGAGTTGGCAGGAAACGCCGCCAGGGATAATAAGAAAACCAGGATAATCCCCAGACATCTTCAGCTGGCCATCCGCAACGACGAAGAGTTGAATAAACTCCTTTCGGGCGTAACGATAGCCCAAGGTGGTGTACTGCCTAACATCCAGGCAGTACTTCTGCCCAAAAAGACCGAAAAGAAAGCCTAAAGCGCCTCTTTCATCGGCGTACTCTTTCACCGATAGGTACTTAAACGGCCCTTTTCAGGGCCATCACACTTTTTCCGTAGAGTGGGTTGTACTGTTCGCCTCAATAAAGTCCCAGGGGAATGAGGGGAAAGGGGGTTTAGCCACTATTCCAATACCCTGCTTGGTAGTTTCATGCCACTTCCTTCAGGCACTCCTTAAGGGTGACGCATTCCTATCAGGGACTTCCTTTGCGTTGGCTAACAGTACAACCCGCTCAAGGGAAACAGTTATGAGATTTAGAAATAGGTATTTAGCATATTAGCATCATGTGTTGACGCAGCTGTTACGGCAGTATCGTCGGTAAATGGACCGAGGTTTTCAAACTCTTAGGGTAGTAGGGTATTGATGTAGCTAAGGAAGAGCAGGTGACAAGGGACACTGCCCTGTGGAACCCCCCTGCGTTTATGGCATGAGGTTGAGAGTGGACGTGGTCCATAGTAACAACAAATTATGAAATAATGATGGAATATGCGTATAAGAGACATTGTAGTGAATGAGGCGATGGAGAAGGCCTTCGAGCCACACCCAATCGAAGGCTTTGGAGATGTCTAGGAAGAGGGCTGCAACATAGTGACAATTGTTGCAACCTTGAACCACCTCGTACACAGTACGCAGGAGCCGATGTGTTGCCGTCGAAACCCAAATTGCTCGGGACGAAGCACATCGTGATGGTGCAGTAAGTTCTGTAGTACGGTTTCAAAATGCTTGCCTAACGTCGGCAGAAGACAATATTTTTGCATGTCTCCATGCTATTGATAGCTGTAAAGGATGTTGACATCACGTCGGCCAACGTGTATATAGCCTCACAGCCAACGCGATCTCTTGTCCGCAGGGTGGAATTTGTTTGTTTAAACATTCCACATCAGTTTCAATAGGAACGTAACCAAACCACAAGGAATTGGACGGATGGCCTCAGAAATTAACTAGAAAGGGCTTAGAGAAAAGCTGCAGCCGGGGATTGCAAGACGCTAGAAGGCAGGACCAAGAGCTCTGAAGTGAATAACTTGGTGGCCCTGAAAAGGGCCGTTTTTCATACACATGCCTGCGTGCGATCGTGATTAAAAGGCTTAACCACCGAAACCGTAGAGGGTGCGGCCTTGTCGCTTGAGGGCATACACTACATCCATGGCAGTGACCGTCTTCCTCTTGGCGTGCTCGGTGTAGGTGACAGCATCTCTAATGACGTTCTCCAAGAACACCTTGAGCACTCCTCTGGTCTCCTCGTAGATGAGGCCTGAGATACGCTTCACCCCCCCTCTGCGGGCCAGACGACGAATGGCAGGCTTCGTAATACCCTGGATGTTATCTCGCAAGACCTTCCTGTGACGCTTGGCACCACCCTTTCCGAGTCCTTTGCCACCTTTGCCTCGTCCAGTCATGTCTACAGCAGCGTGTCTCTTTCACACGAATCCCCCTCGAAGAATGAGTCGATTTCTACTGTCATGGCCGCTTTTTGTAATCTCGCGGGTAATGGGCGGCGCCACACAGGCTTCGGCCAATGGCACTGCAGAGGGCGGGTCATGACGGCGGTGCGATTGATCTATATGACACGAAGAGGCCAAAGGGCTGAATTTACTCTAGTGAGACCGGCACGAGGCGAGATGGCACGTACCAAGCAGACGGCTCGTAAATCCACTGGCGGCAAGGCTCCCAGGAAACAACTGGCTACCAAAGCCGCCAGGAAGAGTGCCCCTGCCACCGGCGGAGTGAAGAAACCTCACCGTTACCGTCCTGGAACCGTGGCCCTTCGGGAGATTCGGCGTTATCAGAAGAGCACGGAACTGCTCATTCGCAAGCTGCCCTTCCAGCGCCTGGTAAGAGAGATCGCCCAGGACTTCAAAACGGATCTACGCTTTCAGAGCTCTGCGGTGATGGCACTTCAGGAGGCCAGCGAGGCCTATCTAGTGGGTCTCTTCGAAGACACCAACCTGTGCGCCATTCATGCCAAGCGAGTAACCATTATGCCCAAAGACATACAGTTAGCTCGCAGAATCCGCGGCGAGAGGGCCTAAGAGAGGCTCAATCTCGAGGACGTCGGTTTGCGGACAAAACGGCCCTTTTCAGGGCCACAATTACGTTCCTTAGAGCCAGATAAGAAGCTGAAATAAGCCTATTTCAAAGGCAATGGAACTTAGTCATCTAGTACCAGATGTTTAAGTTAAAGAAAAAAGCTTCAAGCGTTGTAGATTTACAAGGCCTGTTATAAGGCCGGTCTTATACGCATCTGGCTCACCGGTATTTAAATTACGGGGAGCGTGCAGCTGAATTGATAAGCAGATGGCGGCGGTCCGAAGCGTACACCCTAATTTACTACATATACTATAACATATATTACAAAGGGCCAATACATCCCGTAAAATGGATGGGAAGGCCGCATATGTGCGGTGACTGTTTCTGCACGCTTAGCCTTAAGAGCACATGTATGGTGAGACGATGTAGCCTCCTTGGATGATCTCAGCGGGGGCGGTGGGTGTGGCGCCGCCTCCTTTTTGTTTAAGCGGATGTAACTTAGGAAAATTGCTCACGTAGGGGAGGGGATCCGTCCCCTTCAGCTGCTGTGGACCCCTAACACTCGTGGTACTTCTGACGTTACTAGTGCACCGGGCCGAACATCCAGCTTTGCCAGCTCCCTGGTTATAGGGACCTTTGACGTCCTACGTAGGTAGTGCTTGCCCAAAATTTAAAGTGGGTAAATTGCGACTCGATTTCTGCTGCTCAAGGTTCAGCGGATGTCCTATAAGCCAGATAGGATTGCAAATGAGCTCAGGTTTCGCAGCTGTTTGTGCCCGAAAGGAATTCCTGGGTTAGAAGATATCGTGTGGGTGGTACATACAATACTTGAGAGATGAAAAAGTAGGGGAGTTTACAACACAGTGAATCTATCTGCCGAGATAGTCAGGACTGATCGACCATGCCTAATGCCCTTTCCAAGACGGACTGATGGCCCTGAGAAGGGCCGTTTTCCCCCAATCCACCCAACCGGGGAATGGGGAGAGTTTGACAGGGTCGGGGCCCTCACGGGGTCTGTTGACCATGGGACTCACTTCTTTTTGGGGCTGGCCTTTTTGGGTACCTTGGCCTTGGGGGTCTTCTTTGGTTTGGGAGCCTTTGGCTTCTTCGTCGGCATCTTGGTGACTTTCTTGGCCTTGGAAGGAGATTTCTTCGGCTTCGGTACCGAAGCGGCCTTCTTCTTCTCGGAGGGCTTCTTGGCAGCCTTCTTGGGTGACGCCTTAGGTGCAGATTTCTTGGCCTTGCCGGAGGACGAGGTTTTCTTTTCCTTGGGCGCAGCAGGTCGACCCCTGGAAGGCGCAGTGGATGCTGCAGTCTTCTCGAGCTTTGCCGCCGAGGCGAGTTTGAAGGAGCCGGAAGCGCCTTTGCCTTTGGTCTGTACTAGTTCTCCGGAAGCCACGGCCGCTTTCAGGTACTTCTTGATGAACGGCGCAAGCTTTTCGGAGTCCGCCTTGTAGTTGGCAGCGATGTACTTCTTGATCGCCTGCAGAGAGGAACCGCCCCTCTCCTTCAGGCTCTTGATGGCGTTGCCCACCATCTCTGACGTACGAGGATGTGCCGGTTTCGTCCTGGGCTTCTTTGCCGAAGAGGCCTTGGCCTTCTTGGGCGCAACCTGCGCTGGAGCTGCTGCGAGAGCCGTTGATGATGCTGTGTCTGCCATGTCACAAGTGGAAATGAGTAAAATTTTCAAAATCGCACAGCACAGTGGTGTCGTTGAAGGTGAACCTCCTCCTCAGAGGAGGGGCCTTCGACGTTTTGCCATTTCGGGACATCGTCCCTTACTGGCATGATGGTGGTTATTTAATGATATGGCGGTGGATGGATGGTGGCGGATGTTATTTAAGGGTTGATTGGTTTGTTTGTTGGAGGTGAAATGTAATGAAATGTAATGAACATCTGGAGGGGATTGTATGGGCCTATGGTGGTGCAAGCACTAGTCTGGGTCGCTTGTAGGTTTCACCGGGGTCTAGGTCGTATTCGCCCAGACCGCGGATTAGGCTGTTGAAGCTTGAAGGGAGCTTGTTATAAAAATTTTGAGATAGGTTAAGGATGTATTCTGAGATTTTTGGGAAGGAGAGATCTGCATGGATATTGTCGTTAGGAATGTACCAGTCGGAAGCGGTTGCTATCCGAAGGTAGCGGTTCTGTAGGACTTGTAGCTTGTAGAGGTGTGATTTTGCTGCAACTCCCCAGACTGTGCAAGCATAAGTTAGTGCAGGGCGGAGTATTTGTTTGTAAATGAGCAATTTGTTTTGCAGGCTCATTGTAGATTTCCTATTTATCATGGGATATAGCATGGCCATCCTTCTGGACACTTTGTTTGCCACAGTGGTGATGTGGTGTTTCCACGTCAGACGCCAATCCAGGGTTACTCCAAGGTATGTAGCCTCCGAGGACCAGTGTACTTCCTCTCCAGCCAGGCGGAGATTGGGTACGTCTTGTAGAGTACGGCGGGTGAATGTGACTGCTTGAGATTTGGTTACGTTAATCTGCAAGCGCCAAGTGATGAACCAGGCAGATAGCATATCAGCATAACGCTGCGCCTTGGTTACGGCATTAACGTGACGTTTAGATGAAACCGTTAATGCGGTGTCATCTGCGAACAGATAGAGGTTACAGCCTATTAGGGTAGGGAGGGTGTTTATATAGGTGAGGAACAGGAGGGGACCAAGGACACTGCCTTGTGGTACCCCTGCTTGAATACCATATGGTTGAGAATGGATGTCGTCCCTGGCGACGACAAAGGAACGGTTTTTAAGGTAGGTGTTGATGAGTTTTATAAGGTATGCTGGGATGTTGTAATGGATGAGCCGATGGATGAGGCCGTCATGCCACACCGAGTCGAATGCTCGAGAGATGTCTAGGAATAGTGCTGTAACGTAGTGCCGATTATTAAACCCGCGTATTACATCGTCCACGAGGCGGAGTAACTGGTGAGAGGTGGAATGTTGACGTCGGAAACCAAACTGCTCGGGTCGGAGCACATTGTGTTGGTCCAGCAGATGTTGAAGGCGGGCCTGCAACACCTTCTCGAAGATTTTACTGATGGCCGGCAACAGACTGATGGGTCGGTGACTACTGATGTTTTTGGGGTCCTTTCCTGGCTTAGGAATGGTGATAATCCTAGCGTGTTTCCACGCAGCAGGGAAATGGGCTAGTTGTAGTAGGCTGTTGAATAGGTGGACCAATAGTACAATCCATGCTGCTGGTAGTGCTTTAAAAGCAGCATACGGTAAGTTGTCATACCCTGCTGCTTTATAGGGGCGCACTTTAGACACAATACTCCTCACTTCTGCGACTGTTGTTAAATGCACATCGTCCGCATTTAAGGGAGTGGAAAGAAAAGCTTCAACACGGTCCGCTATTTCATCAGAGAGCTCCTGATCATGAGATTCTGCTGGATGAAAAGTGGAGGCTAGATGTTCAGCCATTAAATCCACTTTTTCTCTCGTTGACTCTGCTGTCCTTCTGCCATCGGTTAGAGGTGGATCAGAAGAAGGTATTCGCAGCAGTGCCTTGGACATGCGCCAGAGTGATTGGTCCTGCGGATCAAGAGCGCATAGACGACGTTCCCACTCGTCGTTCCGGAAGTCAGCGAGCTCTAGTTTGACTAGGTGTTGTAGTCTGTTCCACTCCCTTTTGTGTACGGGATTACGTGTGTTTTGAAACCGACGCCTAGCTTTGTTTTTATCAGCTATCAACTTCCGTAGTTGTGAGGGAAGTGGCTTCTGGGCACTATGGAACTTGCGCCGTGGTGGAGTGGCTTCGGCCATTGCTTGTGCCATTGTAGAGGTGATGGTTTTTGCTAGGTTATCGGCTTCAGCTACGCAGGTCAAAATCGCAGCCATTATTTCCGTTCACAGCGTTGTCATTTAACAACCTGATAGAAAACACGAGGGAGCAGCCGTCAGGTCGCGCGGACGGCCACGAGCCAGTGGCGTGCTTCCTGACATGGATTTCACCCTTTTCACGAAGGTGCTTGTGCCAAGCGCCAGCTTCTAGGGGCAGAACGGCATACCTTGAAGATTTGGGATGCTTGTGCGGTCCAAGTGATCTAGCTCAGGATAAACCTCTCCTTTGGAGAGGCTGGCGAATTCGGGCTTGCAATCCATGCTGGCCCAGCACGTTCCCCGGGTTTCTCGCGTGGGAAGACTGCACGGGGTTGCGAAGAGAGATGTCCCTTGGGGGTCAAGAAGTCCGAACCTTTGCCTATCCCCACACGAAGCGAGCACGCTCGAGGTTACTCCCAGCTGTCACTGAGGCCTCTCAAAAGTTGGGGTGCATCGAACACAATTTCGCTCGAGTAGGGCAATGAAGGCGCAACTCCCATCGTTCCACGATGTTCCGATTAGTCTAGGAGGACTCTGAGGGACTTGTTAAATTGGGTAGAGGATCCAGAAACCCTCCGCAAGGTCTGGGAAGCACAATGCAGCAGGTCATGACGCAGGCGAGCGCTCATCGTAGAAGACTCTCCACGCCCTGGGCAAGGAGGTTGCTGTACTGTTGCACCGGAGAAAGCAAGTAAGATATCGATGTAGAGCTCATGGGGGATCCACAGAGGCACCCTTCGGTCGCAGGGTGTTGCTGTGCATCAATCATATTCCAACTTCCGGCACGGACAGAAAGGGGAGCCCGGCGTCGAGGAAGGATCCCCCGGGTCATCGTGGACCAAGCGGAATGCAAAGAAACGGTAAGCAGGTACACCTGTCGAGGATGTTGAAATGACCAAGGGGCAAAAAGCCCCTTAGAAACAGTACGTGACAGATAGAAGGCCCAGTATGATGAAAATAGGTTAATTGGAAGAGCATGCATCCAATGTACAGCATGCATCATTTTACGATCATGAATACACATATTTATTTGATTTGTTGTGACTGCAGTGGGTATTATTTATAATAGCTGTAAGCGAGGACAATCGAAAAGTGCAAATATAAATCTTATAAGGTCCCGAGCACGTTTACGTTTTCGTTTGCGCTATGTTTATCACTGCTTTTAGACGTAAGAAACATCCCGAATATTAATTGGGCACTCCAGTCGCTGCTATGACAACCGTTATGACGTATCCATCCCCTCCAACTTTAATTGGGAACAAGGGTTTCGTGTCTGACGTCTTGGAAACATCCCGACTGTTAATTGGTCACTCCAGTCGTTGCTATGGCAACCGTTATGACGTACCTATCCCCTCCAACTTTAATTGGGAACAAGGGTTTCGTGTCTGACGTCATGGAAACATCCCGACTCTTAATTGGTCACTCCAGTCGTTGCTATGGCAACTGTTATGACGTACCTCTCCCCTCCAACTTTAATTGGGAACAAGGGTTTCGTGTCTGACGTCATGGAAACATCCCGACTCTTAATTGGTCACTCCAGTCGTTGCTATGGCAACTGTTATGACGTACCTCTCCCCTCCAACTTTAATTGGGAACAAGGGTTTCGTGTCTGACGTCTTGGAAACATTCCGACTCTTAATTGGTCGTTCCAGTCGTAGCAATGACAACCGTTATGGCGCACCCATCCCCCTTATTGGAACAGTTCCGTAAACGTTGATTATCTTCTACTTTGGCGAACAGTGTTGTTCGATAGCAATTAAATGTTGTTTGTATACCTGAAGGTCGATAAAAGACGAGCCTGTAACACCGCAACCAACTGCAGTTGGTAGACTTGGCAGCGTACATTATGCGTAGGTTAATAAACCAGAGAGACTACCATTCACAACGAAAAACAGTAACGTTTGTACACACTCTGATTGACAATCACTTAGAGCAACGTACACAGGTTAAGGATTGCTTCATAGTAATTAAAAACTGCAAATGAAAGATACGGGGGCAGAAGCACCAGGGTCCCTGAAGTCTTATCAACTTAGGAATGAACCAAAGTAAATGGAAGACAATTACCTGTAAGGCTAAAATGATGTTTAAGGTTTAAGACCCAAAGTAAAAGTGTGGTTTAATCCTTCTACATAATACTCAACTGCAATCAGTTGAGAAATATAACCTCACTCTGCATCCCTGCACTAAAGCCTTTCTTAATGGTACAATAATGTGCTATACATTAAGTATCGCTACACCCCGAGCATATCAGAGTGATTAAGAACATGCAAGAAAGTTATAAATCACAGCAGAAAACTGAAAACATTCATAAAGAAAAGAACATAAAATATAACGTAAAGTAGCTACCTACGAGGTGAAATCTAAATTTTTCCACTAACACTGTGCCAGTAAGCTTCTTACCATAATACCTGAAACATTTGGGTTCCCTAAGAAGAGATATACCTTCTTGGCTACAAAATCACATCCCATCCAACGAAAAAATCCCATAAACAAAATTATAATATTTAATTCACGCCAGAATATAAGCATGTAATCTTTACGCTTTCTCTGTAACTTCTGCATATGAAACTCATAGAATGGAGAGGGCAGATGTAAAACATTGGATTTTTGACAAACAGCTAATATGAAGTACTTACTAATACATGGTGCTGATAAAAGTAGCATTTTCAAAATTCCATCACTGGCTAGATTTGCTTTAACTATTGGATGCAGCAGAGAAACATAACCTCACAATGCATTTAGGTTACCTGACTAATTATCCTTCCATATAAAATATTCCATCACCAGTTATACTTACTTGCACATTTGGATGCAGATTAGTAACATAACCTCAGTTTGCATTTGGGTTACCTGACCGACTATTCTTGAAGTCTGAGAAATGGCAACTCGTAATAATAAAACATGCTAAGAACTCAGGGCGAGGACACCAAACGTAGATATATGAGGAACATTTACCAACTTCTTACTATGCATGGTGCCAATAACATTGCAATTCACATATTCCATCATCACCAGTCACTTTTACTTGCATATTTGGATGCAGATTAGTAACATAACCTCAGTTTGCATTTGGGTTACCTGACTGATTAATTATCACTTACCTTGAAGCTTGAGAAATGCCAATTTGTAATAAGCAATAAACCAACATGCTAAGAATGCAGGGCGGGACACCAAACGTAGAAATACGAGCAGCTTCTTACTGTGCATGGTGCCAATAACAATTGCATTTCACATATTCCGTCATCACCAGTCACTTTTATGTGCATATTTGGATGTAGATGAGTAACATAACCTCAGTTTGCATTTGGGTTATCAGACCGACTAATTATCACTTAGCTTGAAGCCTGAGAAATGGCAACTCGTAATAAACAATAAAACAACACGCTAAGAATTCAGGGCGAGGACACCAAACGTAGAAAAACGAGGAACGGTTACCAACTTCTTACGGATCATGGTGCCAATAACACTGCAATTCACATATTCCATCATCACCAGTCACTTTAACTTGCATATTTGGATGCAGATGAGTAACATAACCTCAGTGTGCATTTGGTTACTGTACCAACTATCACTTGCCTTGAAGTCTGAGAAATGGCAACTCGTAATAAACAATAAAACACGCCAAGAATCCAGTGCGAGGACACACACGTAATAATACGAGGAACACTTTCCAACTTCTTACTCACTATGCAAGGTGCCAATAACGTGTCTGAAATATTCCATCATTCACCAGTCACTTTTACTTGCATTAATGGATGCAGATGAGTAACATAACCTCAGTTTGCATTTGGATTACCTGACTGGCTAATTATCACTTATCTTTAAGCCTGAGAAAGGGCAAATCGTAATAAACAATAAAACATGCTAAGAACGCAGGGCAGGACACCAAACATAGAAATATGAGCAACTTCTTATTATGCATGGTGCCAATAACATTGAATTTCACATATTCCATCATCACCAGTCACCTTTACTTGCATATTTGGATGCAGATGAGTAACATAACCTCAGTTTGCATTTGGGTGACCTGGCTCACTAATTATCACTTACCTTGAAGCTTGAGAAATGGCTACTCGTAATAAACAATAAAACATGCTAAGAACTCAGGGCGAGGACACCAAACGTAGATATATGAGGAACATTTACCAACCTCTTACTATGCATGGTGCCAATAACATTGCAATTCACATATTCCATTATCATCAGTCACTTTTACTTGCATATTTGTATGCAGATTAGTAACATAACCTCAGTTTGCATTTGGGTTTCCTGACTGATTAATTATCACTTACCTTGAAGCTTGAGAAATGCCAATTTGTAATAAGCAACAAACCAACATGCTAGGAATGCAGGGCAGGACACCAAACGTAGAAATACGAGCAACTTCTTACTATGCATGTTGCCAATAACATTGCATTTCACATATTCCATCATCACCAGATTTGGGTTACCTGACCGGCTAATTATCACTTAGCTTGAAGCCTGAGAAATGGCAACTCGTAATAAACAACATGCTAAGAATTGAGGGCGAGGACACCAAACGTAGAAATACAAGCAACTTCTTACTATGCATGTTGCCAATAACGTTGCATTTCACATATTCCGTCATCACCAGTCACTTGTATGTGCATATTTGGATGCAGATGAGTAACATAACCTCAGTTTGCATTTGGGTTACCTGACTGGCTAAATATCACTTAGCTTTAAGCGTGAGAAATGGCAACTCGTAATAAACAAAGCATTATAAGAATTCAGGGCGAGGACACCATACGTAGAAGTACGAGCAACGATTACCAACTTCTTTCTATGCATGATGCCAATAACATTGCATTTCACATATTCCATCATCACCAGTCACCTTTACTTGCATATTTGGATGCAGATGAGTAACATAACCTCACTTACCTCTAAGCTTGAGAAATGGCAACTCGTAACAAACAATTAAACATGCTAAGAACTCAGGGCGAGGACACCAAACGTAGATATATAAGGAACATTTACCAACCTCTTACTATGCATGGTGCCAATAACATTGCAATTCACATATTCCATCACCACCAGTCACTTTTACTTGCAATTTTGGATGCAGATGAGTAACATAACCTCAGTTTGCATTTGGCTTACCTGACCGGCTAATTATCACTTAGGTTTAAGCGTGAGAAATGGCAACTCGTAATAGACAATAAAACATGATAAGAATAAGGAGCGAGGACACCAAACGTAGAAGTACGAGCAACGGTTACCAACTTCTTTCTATGCATGATGCCAATAACATTGCATTTCACATATTCCATCATCACCAGTCACCTTTACTTGCATATTTGGATGCAGATGAGTAACATAACCTCAGTTTGCATTTGGGTGACCTGGCTCACTAATTATCACTTACCTTGAAGCTTGAGAAATGGCAACTCGTAACAAACAATTAAACATGCTAAGAACTCAGGGCGAGGACACCAAACGTAGATATATGAGGAACATTTACCAACCTCTTACTATGCATAGTGCCAATAACATTGCAATTCACATATTCCATCACCACCAGTCACTTTTACTTGCAATTTTGGATGCAGATGAGTAACATAACCTCAGTTTGCATTTGGCTTACCTGACCGGCTAATTATCACTTAGCTTTAAGCGTGAGAAATGGCAACTCGTTATAGACAATAAAACATTATAAGAATAAGGGGCGAGGACACCAAACGTAGAAGTACGAGCAACGGTTACCAACTTCTTACTATGCATGATGCCAATAACATTGCATTTCACATATTCCATCATCACCAGTCACCTTTACTTGCATATTTGGATGCAGATGAGTAACATAACCTCAGTTTGCATTTGGGTGACCTGGCTCACTAATTATCACTTACCTTGAAGCTTGAGAAATGGCAACTCGTAATAAACAATTAAACATGCTAAGAACTCAGGGCGAGGACACCAAACGTAGATATATGAGGAACATTTACCAACCTCTTACTATGCATGGTGCCAATAACATTGCAATTCACATATTCCATTATCATCAGTCACTTTTACTTGCATATTTGTATGCAGATTAGTAACATAACCTCAGTTTGCATTTGGGTTTCCTGACTGATTAATTATCACTTACCTTGAAGCTTGAGAAATGCCAATTTGTAATAAGCAACAAACCAACATGCTAGGAATGCAGGGCAGGACACCAAACGTAGAAATACGAGCAACTTCTTACTATGCATGTTGCCAATAACATTGCATTTCACATATTCCATCATCACCAGATTTGGGTTACCTGACCGACTAATTATCACTTAGCTTGAAGCCTGAGAAATGGCAACTCGTAATAAACAATAAAACATGCTAAGAATTGAGGGCGAGGACACCAAACGTAGAAATACAAGCAACTTCTTACTATGCATGTTGCCAATAACGTTGCATTTCACATATTCCGTCATCACCAGTCACTTGTATGTGCATATTTGGATGCAGATGAGTAACATAACCTCAGTTTGCATTTGGGTTACCTGACTGGCTAATTATCACTTAGCTTTAAGCGTGAGAAATGGCAACTCGTAATAAACAAAGCATTATAAGAATTCAGGGCGAGGACACCATACGTAGAAGTACGAGCAACGATTACCAACTTCTTTCTATGCATGATGCCAATAACATTGCATTTCACATATTCCATCATCACCAGTCACCTTTACTTGCATATTTGGATGCAGATGAGTAACATAACCTCACTTACCTCTAAGCTTGAGAAATGGCAACTCGTAACAAACAATTAAACATGCTAAGAACTCAGGGCGAGGACACCAAACGTAGATATATAAGGAACATTTACCAACCTCTTACTATGCATGGTGCCAATAACATTGCAATTCACATATTCCATCACCACCAGTCACTTTTACTTGCAATTTTGGATGCAGATGAGTAACATAACCTCAGTTTGCATTTGGCTTACCTGACCGGCTAATTATCACTTAGCTTTAAGCGTGAGAAATGGCAACTCGTAATAGACAATAAAACATGATAAGAATAAGGAGCGAGGACACCAAACGTAGAAGTACGAGCAACGGTTACCAACTTCTTTCTATGCATGATGCCAATAACATTGCATTTCACATATTCCATAATCACCAGTCACCTTTACTTGCATATTTGGATGCAGATGAGTAACATAACCTCAGTTTGCATTTGGGTGACCTGGCTCACTAATTATCACTTACCTTGAAGCTTGAGAAATGGCAACTCGTAATAAACAATTAAACATGCTAAGAACTCAGGGCGAGGACACCAAACGTAGATATATGAGGAACATTTACCAACCTCTTACTATGCATGGTGCCAATAACATTGCAATTCACATATTCCATTATCATCAGTCACTTTTACTTGCATATTTGTATGCAGATTAGTAACATAACCTCAGTTTGCATTTGGGTTTCCTGACTGATTAATTATCACTTACCTTGAAGCTTGAGAAATGCCAATTTGTAATAAGCAACAAACCAACATGCTAGGAATGCAGGGCAGGACACCAAACGTAGAAATACGAGCAACTTCTTACTATGCATGTTGCCAATAACATTGCATTTCACATATTCCATCATCACCAGATTTGGGTTACCTGACCGACTAATTATCACTTAGCTTGAAGCCTGAGAAATGGCAACTCGTTATAGAAAATAAAACATCATAAGAATAAGGGGCGAGGACACCAAACGTAGAAGTACGAGCAACGGTTACCAACTTCTTACTATGCATGATGCCAATAACATTGCATTTCACATATTCCATCATCACCAGTCACCTTTACTTGCATATTTGGATGCAGATGAGTAACATAACCTCAGTTTGCATTTGGGTGACCTGGCTCACTAATTATCACTTACCTTGAAGCTTGAGAAATGGCAACTCGTAATAAACAATTAAACATGCTAAGAACTCAGGGCGAGGACACCAAACGTAGATATATGAGGAACATTTACCAACCTCTTACTATGCATGGTGCCAATAACATTGCAATTCACATATTCCATCACCACCAGTCACTTTTACTTGCAATTTTGGATGCAGATGAGTAACATAACCTCAGTTTGCATTTGGCTTACCTTACCGGCTAATTATCACTTAGCTTTAAGCGTGAGAAATGGCAACTCGTAATAGACAATAAAACATTATAAGAATAAGGGGCGAGGACACCAAACGTAGAAGTACGAGCAACGGTTACCAACTTCTTACTATGCATGATGCCAATAACATTGCATTTCACATATTCCATCATCACCAGTCACCTTTACTTGCATATTTGGATGCAGATGAGTAACATAACCTCAGTTTGCATTTGGGTGACCTGGCTCACTAATTATCACTTACCTTGAAGCTTGAGAAATGGCAACTCGTAATAAACAATTAAACATGCTAAGAACTCAGGGCGAGGACACCAAACGTAGATATATGAGGAACATTTACCAACCTCTTACTATGCATGGTGCCAATAACATTGCAATTCACATATTCCATCACCACCAGTCACTTTTACTTGCAATTTTGGATGCAGATGAGTAACATAACCTCAGTTTGCATTTGGCTTACCTTACCGGCTAATTATCACTTAGCTTTAAGCGTGAGAAATGGCAACTCGTATTAGACAATAAAACATTATAAGAATAAGGGGCGAGGACACCAAACGTAGAAGTACGAGCAACGGTTACCAACTTCTTACTATGCATGATGCCAATAACATTGCATTTCACATATTCCATCATCACCAGTCACCTTTACTTGCATATTTGGATGCAGATGAGTAACATAACCTCAGTTTGCATTTGGGTGACCTGGCTCACTAATTATCACTTACCTTGAAGCTTGAGAAATGGCAACTCGTAATAAACAATTAAACATGCTAAGAACTCAGGGCGAGGACACCAAACGTAGATATATGAGGAACATTTACCAACCTCTTACTATGCATGGTGCCAATAACATTGCATTTCACATATTCCATCATCACCAGTCACCTTTACTTGTATTATTGGATGCAGTTGAGAAACATAACCTCAGTCTGCATTTGGGATACCTGACTGATCAATTATCACGTACCTGGAAGTTAAAGAAATGCTAATTTGTAATAAAGAATAAACAAACATGCCAAGAACTCAGGGCGAGGACACCAAATGCAGACATACAAGGAACAGTTACCGAGCATGGTGCCAATAACCTTGGATTTCAAATGTTCCATCAGCACCAGTTAATTTCTCCCGTATCAAGGGATGCAGTTGCTAAGCATAACGTCACTCTGCATTAGGCAAACCTGAATAATTTCCAATACATTAAAAGTGTGTGATATCCATGCGTCGGGCAAATAGGTTAAGATTAAAAGTTATATTTGGGAGAAATATGCTGATAAATGACATGGATAAGAACCAAACATGGGCGCGCTGTATGTCGTCTTCCTCCTACTGTAAAATGCAGGGGGGACCTCCACGATGAAATGTTGCAGATTGGCTAAAGAGCAGCATAGTTCTGTCCAGCAATTCATAAAGCAGTGTTCAGATAATTGAGACAAATTACACCATTTCCTATAACTTACATGTAACATGCTTGGCTTTGCAGGTCCTGGTGAGATACAGCTACAGAAAACCCTACATAACTTGTGATTGGCACAGAAGAGCGAGTAATTACAGCAACCCTAGAGAAGCACGGGTGACAGTGGACGCCAAGGAAGGAAGACAGGCAACCAGCAAGAAGTGGTAAGTGGACTTGCACATGTTTGCAGATTCTAGAAGATTTGCACGATATTCCACAGCTTAGGAAACATCCCCTATGTTTCGTAGGCTGTGGAATATGGTTTTTTTCTTTCTTTCCTGGAACAGGTGATAATTTAGAGGTTGCATGAAACAGAGGCAAGATTTCTTGCCAGGGTTATACGAGGTTGATTTACACACCTCAGAAGTTGGGCATATCACATGACAGTTGAAGCAGCAGTATTTATGTACATCATGGGATCGTGTGCTAGGGGAGGTGCAGAGGCGATCCAATCAGGTCTCGCCTCTCTGACAGGACTGTTCAGTCTTGTCTGCCCCATTTGGCTTGTTTAAAGTAATTCCAAGCATACACACCAACCAATAATGAAATTCATTACAGTGCCTACGCTGTGAAGCATTGTTGATAATTATTAGCAAGTATTGGTGCTCACCTAGTAGCATTCAAGGATAAACATGGATAAACATGAAGCGATCCAATCAGGTCTTGCCTCTCTCTCCCCCATTTGGCTTGTTCAAAGTAATTCCAAGTATACACACCAACCAATAACCAGTGCCTACGCTGTGAAGCACGGTTGTTAATTATTAGCAAGTATTGGGAAAATAATTCGAACTGGAGAAATGGAGGTGTTTAGGTTATGTTGAATCCTCCTCATGGCTCACCGTTTGCAGAATTTTGTTGTCTTAGCGCCATTAGAATTTATTAGAAACCGATTCAGTTAGCACATGCAACACACCACTTACAGGTAAATGCAATATCAACAGTGCAGGACTCTTGATTGGTGCTCACCTAGTAGCATTCAAGGATAAACATGGTCCCATTTGAAAGTTAAAGGGATTGCATATGCTTGGATTAGCAGAGGCACATGGTATCGAGCAACACACGCACACGTCACTACACTCGCATGCCCCTAGGAGCCTCGCACCGTCCATGGGGCACAAAGAAAATGGTGTACAACCCCGCTTTTGTAGTAGCAAGTAACACCACCCACAGAAAACACAGGCCTGCTCCTGCAGTACTCCTATTATTGACACCTGATTGGGAAACAAGGGAATGTGTAGCACCAGCACCTGCACCTGAACCTTCAATCGTAGAATGAGAGACAGTTGTGGAGCACATCGAACAGCTATGTGAGTGGAACTGAGCAGCTTTGCATTCTTTCCTTGCTTTCACTTGATCGGTCATCCCTAAACACAAATTCGGTAGAGGAGAGCACACACTCCTCTCCCTCCCTCTCTCCCTCTCACACACACAATAAGAGCATATCAGACGGAACTGCACACGCAAGCTCCAGGGAGCCACATATACACAATGTGCCATGCACAACAGTAAGAATCAGCAATGATCACAAAAAAGCACACGTTCAAGAACTGCACCATTAAAGTGCTATGGGGTGGCGCGCACCCGCAGCTTCACTACAAGTGACACACGGAGAATAACAGTAGAGGCACTACACGATAATCACATGGTCGATGGAACGCTAAGAAGTGGTAGAAACTGGACGTTCTTGACGGTGGCGTCGTGCTCCACAGCATTGCCATCCCTCCCTTTTTAACGTGACATCAATCCCGGGGAAGATACCAGCAGGAGGAGACCGCTATGTTGACCAAGAAACCTGGCGTCACACCTGTAAAGAAAATGAGCGACGTTAAGTACGCTGAAATTTCAACATGGCGGCGATGCGTATTCCAAGGTCGGGCACGAGATAAATTTACGCAGAAGTGCGAAAGTAAATCTTGGCAAGACAAGAAGAAAGATGTGGCAAGCACGTTACATACTCGTGCGATTTAGAGGTTGGCGTTGAAACGGAACTAGCTACCCTGGCAGATTGCGGAAAGTGCCTAGTGAAATACGTAACGAGCGAGCACATTTACCTACCTTCGTGTAGAAACCCTCGCAAATAGGCACAGCACAATTTACGAGCGCCGATCCGCAGCTTGACAACATCTACTCGTTATGCGTTTGAAGATTCCGCAGATACCTACCGTGACCTTCGGACAGTCGTAGCAATATCCGCCATCACGAGAAGGAGCATTCAATTGCAGAGCAGCCAACATCATGGAAACGGAAATGGCAGAACATTCAACTGCTGCGTAAGCACGCAAGAAGAAACGCAGCCGAAGCGGTCTTGTGTCTCGCGAGAACATAACATAATTTTTGCGATGAAACCCGCCTATTAGGACAGCGAAACCCACTCGGTTGGATAGGCTTTACGACGCGGTGATGCACAGGTTGGCTACGAGCGCTTCGACAGGAGCGCCAACATGACCGCCTGAAGCGTTTTGCGAAACAAAACGCGAAAGCGCTTCGACAGGAGCGCCAACATGACCGCCTGAAGCGTTTTACGAAACAAAACGCGAAATAAAATTCAAACCTCCGTGAAAATAACGGACGGCCGCCGCCCCTCCCCCTCCACCACGAGAGAGAAAAATCTAAGGTGCAAGTAATCCCTTTATACCCTCTTGATGAAGCCCAGGGTTACAAATTAGCAATAAACCATGGTAAATGGGAAGGCAATATCCAGTAAAGCTAGACTGAAACCTTCCATCTCGTGCTCCACGGTATGCGACCGATTAATTCTCCATAACCTTAAGACAGGGATGTGCCGAATCCTTATAACCAATGAACCAACCTGCCGAGATTGCAGGGCCAGAACACCGAAAATAAAATTGGTGCTTACTCGCCATGCATGGTGGTGCCAATATAGGTTGCAGTTGAAAAATTCGATCACCGCCGGTTATTTTTGCTTTAAATATTGGAGTAACAGCCTGTTACTCACTGCGCATGGGGCCAATAAAAGATGCATTTTAAGTGACCTTATCACCACTGGTTATTTTTTACTTGAATTACTGGAAGCAGTTGAGAAACATAACCTCACTCTGCATTTGGGTTACCTGATTGTCACTTACCTTGAAGCTGGAAAATGCCAGTTAGTCACAAAGTAAGCAAGCAGGATTGCAGGGCGAGGGCACCAAACCTAAAATTTGCGAGGAACGTTTACCAGCAACTTGTTGCTCACCATGCAAGGTGCCAATATAGGTTGCTTTTCAAATGTTCCATCAGCACCGGTTGAGGGACATAACCTCGCTCTGCATCTGTGATATCTGACCAACCGACTAGTTTTCACATACCTCGAAGAATGGAACATGCGGGTTCAAAATAAACAATAAACCAACCTGGCGAGATCGCAGGGCGAGAATAACAAATGTAAAATTTGTGAGCAAAAGTTGCCAACAACTTGGTACTCACCACGCATGGTGCCAATACAGGTTGCATTTCAAATACTCCATCACCACCGGCTATTTTTACTTGAATTATTGCCTCTCTCTGTATTTGGGTTACCTGGCTAATTTTCACTTACCACGAAGCTGGAAGATGCCAATTCGACATCAACAATAAAACAACCAATCAAGAATGCAGGTTGAGGACACCAAACATAAAATTTGTGAGGAAGATTTACCAGCAACTTGTTACTCCACCACGCATGGTGCCAATATAGGTTGGAAATATTCCAATTCTATATGAATTACTGGACGCAGTTGAGAAACATAATCTCACTCTTCGTTTGGGTTACCTGGCTAATATTCACTTACCTTGAAGCCTAGGAAATGTCAACTCGTGACAAACAATAAAGTAACCAAGCAAGATTGCAGGCTGATGACACCAAACCTAAGATGTGTGAGTAACATTTACCAACAACTTGTTACTCGCCATGCACATTGCCAAAATAGGTTGCAGTTGAAACATTCCAATTCTGTATGAACTACTGGACTCAGTTGAGGAACATAACCTCACTCTTCGTTTGGGTTACCTGCCTACTTTTCACTTACCTTGAAGCCTAGGAAAGGTTAATTCGTCACAAACCATGAAGTAACCAAGGAAGATTGCAGGCTGAGGACACCAAACCTAAGATGTGTGAGTAACCTTTACCAGCAACTTGTTACTCTGCCATGCATGGTGCCAATATAGGTTGGAAATATTCCAATTGTATATGAATTACTGGACGCAGTTGAGAAACATAATCTCACTCTTCATTTGGGTTACCTGGCTAAACTTCACTTACCTTGAAGCGTAGGAAATGTCAACTCGTGACAAACAATAAAGTAACCAAGCAAGATATCAGGTTGAGGACACCAAACCTAAGATGTGTGAGGAACATTTACCAGCAACTTGTTACTCGCCATGCATATTGCCAATATAGGTTGCAATCGAAATATCCCAAATTCTGTATGAATGACAGGACGCAGTTGAGAAGCATAATCTCACTCCGCATTTGGGTTACCTGGCCAATTGTCACTTACCTTGAAGCTGGAAAATGCCAATTAGTCACAAATAAAGTGGCAAGCAAGGTTGCAGGACGAGGACACCAAACAAAAAGTCTGTCAGGAACATTTACCAACAGCCTGTTACTCACTGTGCATGGGGCCAATAAAAGATGCATTTTAAATGCTCTTTATCACCACTGGTTAATTTTTTGCTTGAGTTACTGGATGCAGTTGAGAAGCATAACCCCACTCTACCAACCTGGGGAGATCGCAGGACGAGAATAACAAATGTAAAATTTGTGAGAAAAAGTTACCAACAACTTGTTACTCACCACGCATGGTGCTAATATAGGTTGAACTGCAAATAGGTAATCTCAACTGTCTATTTTTACTTGAATTATTGCCTCTCTCTGTATTTGGGATACGTGGATAATTATCACTTAGCATGAAGCTGGAAGATGCCAATTCGTCATTAACAATAAAGCAACCAAGCAGGAAGAGGACACCAAACATGAAATTTGTGAGGGAGATTTACCAGCAACTTGTTACTCTGCCATGCATGTTGCCAATATAGGTTGGAAATATTCCAATTCTATATGAATTACTGGACGCAGTTGAGAAACATAATCTCACTCTTCATTTGGGTTACCTGGCTAAACTTCACTTACCTTGAAGCCTAGGAAATGTGAACTCGTCACAAACAGTAAAGTAACCAAGCAAGATTGCAGGCTGAGGACACCAAACCTAAGATGTGTGAGTAACATTTACCAGCAACTTGTTACTCGCCATGCATGTTGCCAATATAGGTTGGAAATATTCCAATTCTATATGAATTACTGGATGCAGTTGAGAAACATAATCTCACTCTTCATTTGGGTTACCTGGCTAAACTTCACTTACCTTGAAGCCTAGGAAATGTAAACACGTCACAAACAGTAAAGTAACGAAGCAAGATTGCAGGCTGAGGACACCCAACCTAAGATGTGTGAGTAACATTTACCAGCAACTTGTTACTCGCCATGCATATTGCCAGTACAGGTTGCGATCGAAATATTCCAAATTCTGTATGAATTACTGGATGCAGTTGAGGAACATAACCTCACTCTTCGTTTGGGTTACCTGGCTAATTCCCACTTACCTTGAAGCCTAGGAAATGTCAATTCGTCACAAACAATAAAGCAACCAAGCAAGATTGCATGTTGAGGACACCAAACCTAAGATGTGTGAGTAACATTTACCAACAACTTGTTACTCACCATGCATATTGCCAATATAGGCTGCAATTGAAATTTTCCAATTCTGTATGAATTACTGGACGCAGTTGAGGAACATAACCTCACTCTTCTTTTGGGTTACCTGGCTAATATTCACTTACCTTGAAGCCTAGGAAATGTCAACTCGTGACAAACAATAAAGTAACCAAGCAAGATATCAGGTAGAGGACACCAAACCTAAGATGTGCGAGGAACATTTACCAGCAAGTTGTTACTCGCCATGCATATTGCCAATATAGGTTGCAATCGAAGTATTCCAAATTCCGTATGAATGACTGGACGCAGTTGAGGAACATAACCTCACTCTTCGTTTGGGTTTTCATAGCTAATATTCACTTACCTTGAAGCGTAGGAAATGTCAACTCGTGACAAACAGTAAAGTAACCAAGCAAGATATCAGGTTGAGGACACCAAACCTAAGATGTGTGAGGAACATTTACCAGCAACTTGTTACTCGCCATGCATATTGCCAATATAGGTTGCAATCGAAATATTCCAAATTCTGTATGAATGACAGGACGCAGTTGAGAAGCATAATCTCACTCCGCATTTGGGTTACCTGGCCAATTGTCACTTACCTTGAAGCTGGAAAATGCCAATTAATCACAAATAAAGTGGCAAGCAAGGTTGCAGGACGAGGACACCAAACAAAAAGTCTGTCAGGAACATTTACCAACAGCCTGTTACTCACTGTGCATGGGGCCAATAAAAGATGCATTTTAAATGCTCTTTATCACCACTGGTTAATTTTTTGCTTGAATTACTGGATGCAGTTGAGAAGCATAACCTCACTCTACCAACCTGGGGAGATCGCAGGGCGAGAATAACAAATGTAAAATTTGTGAGCAAAAGTTACCAACAACTTGTTACTCACCACGCATGGTGCCAATATAGGTTGAACTGCAAATAGTCCATCTCGACTGTCTATTTTTACTTGAATTATTGCCTCTCTCTGTATTTGGGATACGTGGATAATTATCACTTAGCATGAAGCTGGAAGATGCCAATTCGTCATTAACAATAAAGCAACCAAGCAGGAATGCAGGATGAGGACACCAAACATGAAATTTGTGAGGGAGATTTACCAGCAACTTGTTACTCTGCCATGCATGTTGTGGAAATATTCCAATTCTATATGAATTACTGGACGCAGTTGAGAAACATAATCTCACTCTTCATTTGGGTTACCTGGCTAAACTTCACTTACCTTGAAGCCTAGGAAATGTAAACACGTCACAAACAGTAAAGTAACGAAGCAAGATTGCAGGCTGAGGACACCCAACCTAAGATGTGTGAGTAACATTTACCAGCAACTTGTTACTCGCCATGCATATTGCCAGTACAGGTTGCGATCGAAATATTCCAAATTCTGTATGAATTACTGGATGCAGTTGAGGAACATAACCTCACTCTTCGTTTGGGTTACCTGGCTAATTCCCACTTACCTTGAAGCCTAGGAAATGTCAATTCGTCACAAACAATAAAGCAACCAAGCAAGATTGCATGTTGAGGACACCAAACTTAAGATGTGTGAGTAACATTTACCAACAACTTGTTACTCACCATGCATATTGCCAATATAGGCTGCAATTGAAATTTTCCAATTCTGTATGAATTACTGGACGCAGTTGAGGAACATAACCTCACTCTTCTTTTGGGTTACCTGGCTAATATTCACTTACTTGAAGCCTAGGAAATGTCAACTGGTGACAAACAATAAAGTAACCAAGCAAGATATCAGGTTGAGGACACCAAACCTAAGATGTGCGAGGAACATTTACCAGCAACTTGTTACTCGCCATGCATATTGCCAATATAGGTTGCAATCGAAATATTCCAAATTCTGTATGAATGACTGGACGCAGTTGAGAAGCATAATCTCGCTCTGCAGTTGGGTTACTTGGCCAATTGTCACTTACCTTGAAGCTGGAAAATGCCAATTAGTCACAAACAATAAAGTAGGCAAGCAAGATTGCAGGACGAGGACACCAAACAAAAAGTTTGTGAGGAACATTTACCACAGCCTGTTACTCACTGTGCATGGGGCCAATAAAAGATGCATTTTAAAGGCTCTTATCACCACTGGTTATTTTTTGCTTGAATTACTGATGCAGTTGAGAAACATAACCTCACTCTAGCACCTGGGGGAATAACAAATGTAAAATTTGTGAGCAAAGGTTACCAACAATTTGTTACTCACCACGCATGGTGCCAAAATAGGTTGCATTTCAAATAGTCCATCACCACCGGCTAGTTTGAACTTGATTTTCTGGATAAATTAAACAAATCAAATTAAATTTAAACAAACACTCTTCCTCATAGTCCTGAAAAGTCTCCCGACTAAGTGAAACGGTTAGTTTCCTTATTTTAATGTGGTTTTACCTTTAACCTCTTCCCAGCAGATATTAAGTGCACCACGCATTTTGGGCACTCTGATCTACACTAGTGACTTTCTTGCTCACTGGGCTTACATCACTTGCTGCAGATTTTCCCTACACTTCATGAAGTAGCCTTGTAACTCGTGTTAAATTCAACAGTTACAGCCGCTGCAAATTCCAAACCCAAAGCTTTCATTAAATTTACGGATTATATGCACCAAAGAAACAAGGCAAGGATTACTATTTACTGCTGCAGCAGGAAAGCAGAAAAAATGTCATGTGAAGCCGTATTGCTATTCTGAAGTAAACTTAACATTAATATAAGCTGCATTCCACGGCTCAGGTGTCCATGAGAACCAGTGTGTTCACTATAGGCTATTCACCATTCACATTCACAAATGTCAACAAAAGCAGGAGGAAATAAATGGATGTCTTGTTGGGCACCTTTCAGAAACACCCAGAAGAATGTCTCTGAACTTAACGGCAAAGAACTGAAATCTCACTGCGTGGTTTAAACGTGAAAGTTCCATCAGTGTCGCTGAAATGTGCTAACGAAGGCGATTAAGGAGACAGACAGTTAAATCGGGGCGCAGCGTCTCTTTAAATGGCAGATTCTGAAACTACGAGGTCTCAATGGAAATTTAGGTTAAAGTAACAGAAAATGGGATTTTCTGTCAGCTATCACTGATTGCTGTAGCTTGCATACCGTGGCTTCTAGCTTGCATACGTACGTTCATCCATCCATCCCAACTTCATTCATTCATTCGTGAAAGGGAACCAGAGCAGATTTACATTTCATCAGTAGGACAATAACTTAACAAAGCCGTTATGGAGGCAGGCATGGTTAAACTTACCTGAGATGGTGGACAAGCTAGCACCTTAACCACTTGTTGTTACGCAACCACTCCCCTGTTGAGTCTTAACAAGAGAGTTTCTTAATAATGTCTCTATATTAGTATGTATCGTTACAGTAAGCGTAAGAGGTGCATGAGCATGAGCATGGAAGCTTGAGTTATAATATTCGAAGTGCAATCTTTGTTGGAGGAGCTTTGTTCTTCACGTGCCTTAAGGTTGGTCTCCAGTCGAATGGGCGACGCCACAGGGCTATTACAAGAACGAACATGGTCATTTTACCACCGCAAGAAATTCCTCAAAGCTAGTTTTGGGTTATATGGAGGGGAGCATTTGATGAGGTAATTAAGAACAGGAAAAACTTGTAATATATTTAATTCCTCAACCCAAAGAGGTCCCAAAGGACTAAGGTGACATACACCTCGACAAATCACCAGCCACTGAAAATACACAGTCACTCGCTCAGGCAGGTTGTAGGCACCACAAGTGGCAAGTGGTTATCCTCCCCCCTCCTTGTGTCAGAAGTACACGGGGACACTCCTGGAAGCCTTGACCTTGCAGAGCTCAGGGAGACCTCCATGTTGAAATGCTCTGTGGTACCTGACCTAGAAAGCAAGGGATAGGGGATGCTGGGGGAGGGGGTTATTCGAGCCTCTGCCTTCTCTTGCTAGGTACTGATGACAGCTAACTTGCCCAAAGTGCATGTTTGACGGAGGTAGTCTTGGAGGTACGACCAGCAAAAGGAGGTAAGTTGAACCAGGCATGATTTCTGATTCTTGGAGCTCACTTTCCTTCAAGGGGGATTCTGCCCCAGTTACGGATGCCAACAGAGCAAGGTTTTATTTGGACAGTTAGTTTAAGGATTTAGTGTATGTGTTACTGTAGTTTATTTTTGTTAAGAATATATCCTGTGTTTGGTTTATATTTATATTCCTTACTTAAATTTTTGCTTGGTATTTAGGTTCATATATGGCCCTTGCCAGTGTTGTTTTAAAAGGGCACTGATCTTGCAGTCGAGCGCCCCCTAAACATATATCATCAAATGAAGTGAAGCCATACATATAGCGGATTTCCAGCCAGTCCTGACCTGATTACGTTTGGTCACCTGTCCTAAAAGTCGCCCTCTTTTGCATTTAGATGCGGAGGGATATGAAAGCAAACCACGGAGGTAGGGTATTTGCCAGCACCTACTCGTGGGGGATGGCATGGGAAAGCAACTCAGTATTAAATAGGCTTGATTAATAAGTGAGCAGAGCACCCAGAGTAAAGGTCATCAGGCAAACACTACAAGTGCAGATGTATGGGAGATTGTTGCAAGCACGCGAGCTAGATAGACACTGTATGTGAGTAATGGGATTGGTAGCACA
>JAUKNK010000638.1:112500-118069 GCA_030765055.1 Mantis religiosa | reverse complement strand
TATTATTATTATTATTATTATTATTATTATTATTATTATTATAATTATTATTATTATTATTATTATTATTATTATTATTATTATTATTATTATTATTATTATTATTATTATTATTATTATTATTATTATTATTATTATTATTATTATTATTATTATTATTATTATTATTATTATTATTATTATTATTATTATTATTATTATTATTATTATTATTATTATTATTATTATTATTATTATTATTATTATTATTATTATTATTATTATTATTATTATTATTATTATTATTATTATTATTATTATTATTATTATGATTATGATTATGATTATTATTATCATTTTCATTATGATTATGATTATCATTATCCTTATCATTATTATTATTATTAACCTTGCCCTCCTGCCTGCCTTCCTCCCTTCCGGCCTTCCTGCCTTCTTGACTGCCTTCCCGCCGGCCTTACTGCCGTCCTACCTTCTTGCCCTCTTGCCTGCCTTCTTGCCTTCTTGACTGCCTTCCCGCCGGCCTTACTGCCGTCCTACATTCTTGCCCTCTTGCCTGCCTTCTTGCCGGCCTTCCTGCCTTCTTGACTGCCTTCCCGCCGGCCTTACTGCCGTCCTACCTTCTTGCCTTCCTGCCTGCCTTCTTGGTTGCCTTCCTCCCTTCCTGCCTGCCTTCCTCCTTTCTTGCCTGCCTTGCTGCCTTCTTTCGTGCCGTCCTGACGTCTTGCCTGCCTTCCTGCCTGCCTTCCTCCCTTCCTGCCTTCTTGCCTGCCTTCCCGCCGGTCTTACTGCCGTCCTGCCTTCTTGTCCTCTTGCCTGCCTTCTTGCCTGCCTTGCTGCCTTCTTGCCCGCCTTCCTCCCTTCCTGCCTTCCTGCCTGCCTTCCCGCCGGCCTTACTGCCGTCCTACCTTCTGGCCTTCTTGCCTGCCTTCCTGCCGGCCTTACTGCCGTCCTACCTTCTTGCCCTCTTGCCTCCCTTCCTGCCTTCTTGCCTGCCTTGCTGCCCTCCTGCCTCCTTGCCTGCCCTGCTGCCTTCTTGCCTGACTTGCTGCCTTTTTGCCTGCCTTCTTGTCTGCATATACTGGCCTCCAGCTTTATAATAAGTTACCCATTATTATTATTATCATTATCCTTATCATTATCACTATCATCATTATTATTATTATTATTATTATTATTATTATTATTATTATTATTATTATTATTATTATTATTATTATTATTATTATTATTATTATTATTATTATTATTATTATTATTATTGTTATTGTTATTGTTATTGTTATTGTTATTGTTATTGTTATTGTTATTGTTATTGTTATTGTTATTGTTATTGTTATTGTTATTGTTATTGTTATTGTTATTGTTATTGTTATTGTTATTGTTATTGTTATTGTTATTGTTATTGTTATTGTTATTGTTATTGTTATTGTTATTGTTATTATTATTATTATTATTATTATTATTATTATTATTATTATTATTATTATTATTATTATTATTATTATTATTATTATTATTATTATTATTATTATTATTATTATTATTATTATTATTATTATTATTATTATTATTATTATTATTATTATTATTATTATTATTATTATTATTATTATTATTATTATTATTATTATTATTATTATTATTATTATTATTATTATTATTATTATTATTATTATTATTATTATTATTATTATTATTATTATTATTATTATTATTATTATTATTATTATTATTATTATTATTATTATTAACCTTGCCTTCATACCTGCCTTCCTCCCTTCCTGCCTGCCTACTTGGTTGCCTTCCTCCCTTCCTGCCTGCCTGCCTTCCTCCCTTCTTGCCTGCCTTGCTGCCTTCTTTCGTGCCGTCCTGCCGTCTTGCCTGCCTTCCTGCCTGCTCTCCTGCCTGCCTTCCTCCCTTCCTGCCTGCCTTCCTGCCTGCTCTCCTGCCTGCCTTCCTCCCTTCCTGCCTTCTTGCCTGCCTTCCCGCCGGCCTTACTGCCGTCCTGCCCTCTTGCCTGCCTTCTTGCCTGCCTTGCTGCCTTCTTACCTGCCTTCCTCCCTTCCGGCCCTCCTGCCGGCCTTCCTGCCTTCTTGCCTGCCTTCCCGCCGGCCTTACCGCCGTCCTACCTTCTTGCCCTCTTGCCTGCCTTACTGCCTTCTTGCCTGCCTTCCCGCCGGCCTTACTGCCGTCCTACCTTCTTGCCCTCTTGCCTCCCCTCCTGCCTTCTTGCCTGCCTTGCTGCCTTCTTGCCTGCCCTTCTGCCCTCTTGCCTGCCTTGCTGCCTTTTTGCCTGCATATACTGGCCTCCAGCTTAAAATAAATTACCCATTATTATTATTATTATTATTATTATTATTATTATTATTATTATTATTATTATTATTATTATTATTATTATTATTATTATTATTATTATTATTATTATTATTATTATTATTATTATTATTATTATTATTATTATTATTATTATTATTATTATTATTATTATTATTATTATTATTATTATTATTATTATTATTATTATTATTATTATTATTATTATTATTATTATTATTATTATTATTATTATTATTATTATTATTATTATTATTATTATTATTATTATTATTATTATTATTATTATTATTATTATTATTATTATTATTATTATTATTATTATTATTATTATTATTATTATTATTATTATTATTATTATTATTATTATTATTATTAATATTATTATTATTGTTATTGTTATTGTTACTGTTATTGTTATTGTTATTGTTATTGTTATTATTATTGTTATTATTATTGTTATTATTATTATTATTATTATTATTATTATTATTATTATTATTATTATTATTATTATTATTATTATTATTATTATTACTATTATTATTACTATTACTATTACTATTATTATTATTATTATTATTATTATTATTATTATTATTATTATTATTATTATTATTATTATTATTATTATTATTATTATTATTATTATTATTATTATTATTATTATTATTATTATTATTATTATTATTATTATTATTATTATTATTATTATTATTATTATTATTATTATTATTATAATTATTATTATTATTATTATTATTATTATTATTATTATTATTATTATTATTATTATTATTATTATTATTATTATTATTATTATTATTATTATTATTATTATTATTATTATTATTATTATTATTATTATTATTATTATTATTATTATTATTATTATTATTATTATTATTATTATTATTATTATTATTATTATTATTATTATTATTATTATTATTATTATTATTATTATTATTATTATTATTATTATTATTATTATTATGATTATGATTATGATTATTATTATCATTTTCATTATGATTATGATTATCATTATCCTTATCATTATTATTATTATTAACCTTGCCCTCCTGCCTGCCTTCCTCCCTTCCGGCCTTCCTGCCTTCTTGACTGCCTTCCCGCCGGCCTTACTGCCGTCCTACCTTCTTGCCCTCTTGCCTGCCTTCTTGCCTTCTTGACTGCCTTCCCGCCGGCCTTACTGCCGTCCTACATTCTTGCCCTCTTGCCTGCCTTCTTGCCGGCCTTCCTGCCTTCTTGACTGCCTTCCCGCCGGCCTTACTGCCGTCCTACCTTCTTGCCTTCCTGCCTGCCTTCTTGGTTGCCTTCCTCCCTTCCTGCCTGCCTTCCTCCTTTCTTGCCTGCCTTGCTGCCTTCTTTCGTGCCGTCCTGACGTCTTGCCTGCCTTCCTGCCTGCCTTCCTCCCTTCCTGCCTTCTTGCCTGCCTTCCCGCCGGTCTTACTGCCGTCCTGCCTTCTTGTCCTCTTGCCTGCCTTCTTGCCTGCCTTGCTGCCTTCTTGCCCGCCTTCCTCCCTTCCTGCCTTCCTGCCTGCCTTCCCGCCGGCCTTACTGCCGTCCTACCTTCTGGCCTTCTTGCCTGCCTTCCTGCCGGCCTTACTGCCGTCCTACCTTCTTGCCCTCTTGCCTCCCTTCCTGCCTTCTTGCCTGCCTTGCTGCCCTCCTGCCTCCTTGCCTGCCCTGCTGCCTTCTTGCCTGACTTGCTGCCTTTTTGCCTGCCTTCTTGTCTGCATATACTGGCCTCCAGCTTTATAATAAGTTACCCATTATTATTATTATCATTATCCTTATCATTATCACTATCATCATTATTATTATTATTATTATTATTATTATTATTATTATTATTATTATTATTATTATTATTATTATTATTATTATTATTATTATTATTATTATTATTATTATTATTATTATTATTATTATTATTATTATTGTTATTGTTATTGTTATTGTTATTGTTATTGTTATTGTTATTGTTATTGTTATTGTTATTGTTATTGTTATTGTTATTGTTATTGTTATTGTTATTGTTATTGTTATTGTTATTGTTATTGTTATTATTATTATTATTATTATTATTATTATTATTATTATTATTATTATTATTATTATTATTATTATTATTATTATTATTATTATTATTATTATTATTATTATTATTATTATTATTATTATTATTATTATTATTATTATTAGTATTACTATTACTATTATTATTATTATTATTATTATTATTATTATTATTATTATTATTATTATTATTATTATTATTATTATTATTATTATTATTATTATTATTATTATTATTATTATTATTATTATTATTATTATTATTATTATTATTATTATTATTATTATTATTATTATTATTATTATTATTATTATTATTATTATTATTATTATTATTATTATTATTATTATTATTATTATTATTATTATTATTATTATTATTATTATTATTATTATTATTATTATTATTATTATTATTATTATTATTATTATTATTATTATTATTATTATTATTATTATTATTATTATTATTATTATTATTATTATTATTATTATTATTATTATTATCATTTTCATTATGATTATGATTATGATTATCATTATCCTTATCATTATTATTATTAACCTTGCCTTCCTGCCTGCCTTCCTCCCTTCCGGCCTTCCTGCCTTCCTGACTGCCTTCCCGCCGGCCTTACTGCCGTCCTACCTTCTTGCCCTCTTGCCTGCCTTCTTGCCTTCTTGACTGCCTTCCCACCGGCCTTACTGCCGTCCTACCTTCTTGCCCTCTTGCCTGCCTTCTTGCCTTCTTGCCTGCCTTCCCGCCGGCCTTACTGCCGTCCTGCCTTCTTGCCCTCTTGCCTGCCTTGCTGCCTTCTTGCCGGCCTTCCTGCCTTCTTGACTGCCTTCCCGCCGGCCTTACTGCCGTCCTACATTCTTGCCCTCTTGCCTGCCTTCTTGCCGGCCTTCCTGACTGCCTTCCCGCCGGCCTTACTGCCGTCCTACCTTCTTGCCCTCTTGCCTGCCTTCTTGCCTGCCTTCTTGCCTGCCATCCCGCCGGCCTTACTGCCGTCCTACCTTCTTGCCCTCTTGCCTCCCTTCCTGCCTTCTTGCCTGCCTTGCTGCCCTCCTGCCTTCTTGCCTGCCCTTCTGCCTTCTTGCCTGCCTTGCTGCCTTCTTGTCTGCATATCCT
>JAUKNK010000638.1:85000-95000 GCA_030765055.1 Mantis religiosa | reverse complement strand
TTATTATTATTATTATTATTATTATTATTATTATTATTATTATTATTATTATTATTATTATTATTATTATTATTATTATTATTATTATTATTATTATTATTATTATTATTATTATTATTATTATTATTATTATTATTATTATTATTATTATTATTATTATTATTATTATTATTATTATTATTATTATTATTATTAATCTTGCCTTCTTACCTGCCTTCCTGCCTTCTTCCCTGCCTTCCTCCCTTCCTGCCTGCCTTCCTCCCTTCCTGTTACCTTGCCTGCCTTGCTGCCTTCTTGCCTGCCTTGCTGCCTTCTTTGGTGCCGTCCTGCCTTCTTGCCTGCCTGCCTTCTTGCCTGCCCTCCTCCCTTCCTGCCTTCCCGCCGGCCTTACTGCCGTCCTGCCTTCTTGCCCTCTTGCCTGCCTTCTTGCCTGCCTTCCTCCCTTTCTGCCTGCCTTCATCCCTTCCTGCCTCCCTGCCTGCCTTCCTGCCCGCCTTTCTCCCTTTATGAATGCCTTCTTGCCTGCCTTCCTGCCTGCCCTCCTCCCTTCGAGCCTTCCCGCCGGCCTTCCTGCCGTCCTGCCTGCCTTCCCGCCGTCCTGCCTTCTTGCCTGCCTTCCTCCCTTCCTGCCACCTTGCCTGCCTTCTTGCCTGCCTTGCTGCCTTCTTTCGTGCCCTCCTGCCTTCTTGCCTGCCTTGCTGCCTACTTGTCTGCATTTACTGGCCTTCAGCTTTATAATAAATTACCCATTATTATTATTATTATTATTATTATTATTATTATTATTATTATTATTATTATTATTATTATTATTATTATTATTATTATTATTATTATTATTATTATTATTATTATTATTATTATTATTATTATTATTATTATTATTATTATTATTATTATTATTATTATTATTATTATTATTATTATTATTATTATTATTATTATTATTATTATTATTATTATTATTATTATTATTATTATTATTATTATTATTATTATTATTATTATTATTATTATTATTATTATTATTATTATTATTATTATTATTATTATTATTATTAACCTTGCCTTCATACCTGCCTTCCTGCCTGCCTTCTTGCCTGCCTTCCTCCCTTTCTGCCTGCCTTCTTGGTTGCCTTCCTCCCTTCCTGCCTTCTTGCCTGCCTTCCTCCCTTCTTGCCTGCCTTGCTGCCTTCTTTCGTGCCGTCCTGCCGTCTTGCCTGCCTTCCTGCCTGCCCTCCTGCCTGCCTTCCTCCCTTCCTGCCTTCTTGCCTGCCTTCCCGCCGGCCTTACTGCCGTCCTGCCTTCTTGCCCTCTTGCCTTCTTGCCTGCCTTGCTGCCTTCTTGCCTGCCTTCCTCCCTTCCGGCCCTCTTGCCGGCCTTCCTGCCTTCTTGACTGCCTTCCCGCCGGCCTTACTGCCGTCCTACCTTCTTGCCCTCTTGCCTGCCTTGCTGCCTTCTTGCCTGCCTTCCCGTCGGCCCTACTGCCGTCCTACCTTCTTTCCCTCTTGCCTCCCCTCCTGCCTTCTTGCCTGCCTTGCTGCCTTCTTGCCTGCCTTGCTGCCTTTTTGCCTGCCTTCTTGTCTGCATATACTGGCCTCCAGCTTAAAATAAATTACCCATTATTATTATTATTATTATTATTATTATTATTATTATTATTATTATTATTATTATTATTATTATTATTATTATTATTATTATTATTATTATTATTATTATTATTATTATTATTATTATTATTATTATTATTATTATTATTATTATTATTATTATTATTATTATTATTATTATTATTATTATTACTATTACTATTACTATTACTATTACTATTACTATTACTATTACTATTACTATTACTATTACTATTACTACTACTATTACTACTACTATTACTATTACTATTACTACTACTATTACTACTACTACTATTATTATTATTATTATTATTATTATTATTATTATTATTATTATTATTATTATTATTATTATTATTATTATTATTATTATTATTATTATTATTATTATTATTATTATTATTATTATTATTATTATTATTATTATTATTATTATTATTATTATTATTATTATTATTATTATTATTATTATTATTATTATTATTATTATTATTATTATTATTATTATTATTATTATTATTATTATTATTATTATTATTATTATTATTATTATTATTAACCTTGCCTTCATACCTGCCTTCCTGCCTGCCTTCTTGCCTGCCTTCCTCCCTTTCTGCCTGCCTTCTTGGTTGCCTTCCTCCCTTCCTGCCTTCTTGCCTGCCTTCCTCCCTTCTTGCCTGCCTTGCTGCCTTCTTTCGTGCCGTCCCCCCGTCTTGCCTGCCTTCCTGCCTGCCCTCCTGCCTGCCTTCCTGCCTTCTTGCCTTCTTGCCCTCTTGCCTTCTTGCCTGCCTTGCTGCCTTCTTGCCTGCCTTCCTCCCTTCCGGCCCTCTTGCCGGCCTTCCTGCCTTCTTGACTGCCTTCCCGCCGGCCTTACTGCCGTCCTACCTTCTTGCCCTCTAGCCTGCCTTGCTGCCTTCTTGCCTGCCTTCCCGTCGGCCCTACTGCCGTCCTACCTTCTTGCCCTCTTGCCTCCCCTCCTGCCTTCTTGCCTGCCTTGCTGCCTTCTTGCCTGCCTTGCTGCCTTTTTGCCTGCCTTCTTGTCTGCATATACTGGCCTCCAGCTTAAAATAAATTACCCATTATTATTATTATTATTATTATTATTATTATTATTATTATTATTATTATTATTATTATTATTATTATTATTATTATTATTATTATTATTATTATTATTATTATTATTATTATTATTATTATTATTATTATTATTATTATTATTATTATTATTATTATTATTATTATTATTATTATTATTATTATTATTATTATTATTATTATTATTATTATTATTATTATTATTATTATTATTATTATTATTATTATTATTATTATTATTATTATTATTATTATTATTATTATTATTATTATTATTATTATTATTATTATTATTATTATTATTATTATTATTATTATTATTATTATTATTATTAACCTTGCCTTCATACCTGCCTTCCTGCCTGCCTTCTTGCCTGCTTTCCTCCCTTCCTGCCTGCCTTCTTGGTTGCCTTGCTGCCCTCTTTCGTGCCGTCCTGCCGTCTTGGCTGCCTTCCTGCCTGCCTTCCTGCCTACTCTTCTGCCTGCCTTCCTCCCTTCCTGCCTTCTTTCCTGCCTTCCCGCCGGCCTTACTGCCGTCCTGCCTGCCTTGCTGCTTTCTTGCCTGTCTTCCACCCTTCCTGCCCTCTTGCCGGCCTTCCTGCCTTCTTGCCGGCCTTACTGCCGTCCTAACTTCTTGCCCTCTTGCCTGCCTTGCTGCCTTCTAGCCTGCCTTCCCGCCGGCCTTACTGCCGTCCTACCTTCTTGCCCTCTTGCCTCCCTTCCTGCCTTCTTGCCTGCCTTGCTGCCCTCCTGCCTTCTTGCCTGCCCTGCTGCCTTCTTGCCTGCCTTGCTGCCTTTTTGCCTGCCTTCTTGTCTGCATATACTGGCCTCCAGCTTTATAATAAATTACCCATTATTATTATTATTATTATTATTATTATTATTATTATTATTATTATTATTATTATTATTATTATTATTATTATTATTATTATTATTATTATTATTATTATTATTATTATTATTATTATTATTATTATTATTATTATTATTATTATTATTATTATTATTATTATTATTATTATTATTATTATTATTATTATTATTATTATTATTATTATTATTATTATTATTATTATTATTATTATTATTATTATTATTATTATTATTATTATTATTATTATTATTATTATTATTATTATTATTATTATTATTATTATTATTATTATTATTATTATTATTAACCTTGCCTTCATACCTGCCTTCTTGCCTGCCTTCCTCCCTTCCTGCCTGCCTTCTTGACTGCCTTCCTCCCTTCTTGCCTGCCTTCCTCCCTTCTTGCCTGCCTTGCTGTCTTCCTTCGTGCGGTCCTGCCGTCTTGCCTGCCTTCCTGCCCTCCTGCCTGCCTTCCTCCCTGCCTTCTTGCCTGCCTTCCGCCGGCCTTACTGCCGTCCTGCCTTCTTGTCCTCTTGCCTGCCTTCTTGCCTGCCTTGCTGCCTTCTTGCCCGCCTTCCTCCCTTCCTGCCTTCCTGCCTTCCCGCCGGCCTTACTGCCGTCCTACCTTCTTGCCTGCCTTCCTGCCGGCCTTACTGCCGTCCTACCTTCTTGCCCTCTTGCCTCCCTTCCTGCCTTCTTGCCTGCCTTGCTGCCCTCCTGCCTTCCTGCCCTCCTGCCTGCCTTCCTCCCTTCCTGCCTTCCGCCGGCCTTACTGCCGTCCTGCCTTCTTGTCCTCTTGCCTGCCTTCTTGCCTGCCTTGCTGCCTTCTTGCCCGCCTTCCTCCCTTCCTGCCTTCCTGCCTTCCCGCCGGCCTTACTGCCGTCCTACCTTCTTGCCTTCTTGCCTGCCTTCCTGCCGGCCTTACTGCCGTCCTACCTTCTTGCCCTCTTGCCTCCCTTCCTGCCTTCTTGCCTGCCTTGCTGCCCTCCTGCCTTCTTGCCTGCCTTGCTGCCTTCTTGCCTGCCCTTCTGCCCTCTTGCCTGCCTTGCTGCCTTTTTGCCTGCCTTCTTGTCTGCATATACTGGCCTCCAGCTTAAAATAAATTACCCATTATTATTATTATTATTATTATTATTATTATTATTATTGTTATTGTTATTGTTATTGTTATTGTTATTGTTATTGTTATTATTATTATTATTATTATTATTATTATTATTATTATTATTATTATTATTATTATTATTATTATTATTATTATTATTATTATTATTATTATTATTATTATTATTATTATTATTATTATTATTATTATTATTATTATTATTATTATTATTATTATTATTATTATTATTATTATTATTATTATTATTATTATTATTATTATTATTATTATTATTATTATTATTATTATTATTATTATTATTATTATTATTATTATTATTATTATTATTATTATTATTATTATTATTATTATTATTATTATTATTATTATTATTATTATTATTATTATTATTATTATTATTATTATTATTATTATTATTATTATTATTATTATTATTATTATTATTATTATTATTATTATTATTATTATTATTATTATTATTATTATTATTATTATTATTATTATTATTATTATTATTATTATTATTATTATTATTAACCTTGCCTTCATACCTGCCTTCCTCCCTTCCTGCCTGCCTACTTAGTTGCCTTCCTCCCTTCCTGCCTGCCTGCCTTCCTCCCTTCTTGCCTGCCTTGCTGCCTTCTTTCGTGCCGTCCTGCCGTCTTGCCTGCCTTCCTGCCTGCTCTCCTGCCTGCCTTCCTCCCTTCCTGCCTGCCTTCCTGCCTGCTCTCCTGCCTGCCTTCCTCCCTTCCTGCCTTCTTGCCTGCCTTCCCGCCGGCCTTACTGCCGTCCTGCCCTCTTGCCTGCCTTCTTGCCTGCCTTGCTGCCTTCTTACCTGCCTTCCTCCCTTCCGGCCCTCCTGCCGGCCTTCCTGCCTTCTTGCCTGCCTTCCCGCCGGCCTTACCGCCGTCCTACCTTCTTGCCCTCTTGCCTGCCTTACTGCCTTCTTGCCTGCCTTCCCGCCGGCCTTACTGCCGTCCTACCTTCTTGCCCTCTTGCCTCCCCTCCTGCCTTCTTGCCTGCCTTGCTGCCTTCTTGCCTGCCCTTCTGCCCTCTTGCCTGCCTTGCTGCCTTTTTGCCTGCATATACTGGCCTCCAGCTTAAAATAAATTACCCATTATTATTATTATTATTATTATTATTATTATTATTATTATTATTATTATTATTATTATTATTATTATTATTATTATTATTATTATTATTATTATTATTATTATTATTATTATTATTATTATTATTATTATTATTATTATTATTATTATTATTATTATTATTATTATTATTATTATTATTATTATTATTATTATTATTATTATTATTATTATTATTATTATTATTATTATTATTATTATTATTATTATTATTATTATTATTATTATTATTATTATTATTATTATTATTATTATTATTATTATTATTATTATTATTATTATTATTATTATTATTATTATTATTATTATTAATATTATTATTGTTATTGTTACTGTTACTGTTATTGTTATTGTTATTGTTATTATTATTATTATTATTATTATTATTATTATTATTATTATTATTATTATTATTATTATTATTATTATTATTATTATTATTATTATTACTATTACTATTACTATTAGTATTATTATTATTATTATTATTATTATTATTATTATTATTATTATTATTATTATTATTATTATTATTATTATTATTATTATTATTATTATTATTATTATTATTATTATTATTATTATTATTATTATTATTATTATTATTATTATTATTATTATTATTATTATTATTATTATTATTATTATTATTATTATTATTATTATTATTATTATTATTATTATTATTATTATTATTATTATTATTATTATTATTATTATTATTATTATTATTATTATTATTATGATTATGATTATTATTATCATTTTCATTATGATTATGATTATCATTATCATTATCCTTATCCTTATCATTATTATTATTATTAACCTTGCCTTCCTGCCTGCCTTCTTGCCTGCCTTCCTCCCTTCCGGCCTTCCTGCCTTCCCGCCGGCCTTACTGCCGTCCTACCTTCTTGCCCTCTTGCCTGCCTTCTTGCCTTCTTGACTGCCTTCCCGCCGGCCTTACTGCCGTCCTACATTCTTGCCCTCTTGCCTGCCTTCTTGCCGGCCTTCCTGCCTTCTTGACTGCCTTCCCGCCGGCCTTACTGCCGTCCTACCTTCTTGCCTTCCTGCCTGCCTTCTTGGTTGCCTTCCTCCCTTCCTGCCTGCCTTCCTCCTTTCTTGCCTGCCTTGTTGCCTTCTTTCGTGCCGTCCTGACGTCTTGCCTGCCTTCCTGCCTGCCTTCCTCCCTTCCTGCCTTCTTGCCTGCCTTCCCGCCGGCCTTACTGCCGTCCTGTCTTCTTGCCCTCTTGCCTGCCTTCTTGCCTGCCTTGCTGCCTTCTTGCCCGCCTTCCTCCCTTCCTGCCTTCTTGCCGGCCTTCCTGCCTTCTTGACTGCCTTCCCGCCGGCCTTACTGCCGTCCTACCTTCTTGCCCTCTTGCCTGCCTTCTTGCCTTCTTGCCTGCCTTCCCGCCGGCCTTACTGCCGTCCTGCCTTCTTGCCCTCTTGCCTGACTTGCTGCCTTCTTGCCGGCCTTCCTGCCTTCTTGACTGCCTTCCCGCCGGCCTTACTGCCGTCCTACATTCTTGCCCTCTTGCCTGCCTTCTTGCCGGCCTTCCTGACTGCCTTCCCGCCGGCCTTACTGCCGTCCTACCTTCTTGCCCTCTTGCCTGCCTTCTTGCCTGCCTTCTTGCCTGCCATCCCGCCGGCCTTACTGCCGTCCTACCTTCTTGCCCTCTTGCCTCCCTTCCTGCCTTCTTGCCTGCCTTGCTGCCCTCCTGCCTTCTTGCCTGCCCTTCTGCCTTCTTGCCTGCCTTGCTGCCTTCTTGTCTGCATATCCTGGCCTCCAGCTTTATAATAAATTACCCATTATTATTATTATTATTATTATTATTATTATTATTATTATTATTATTATTATTATTATTATTATTATTATTATTATTATTATTATTATTATTATTATTATTATTATTAATATTATTATTATTATTATTATTATTATTATTATTATTATTATTATTATTATTATTATTATTATTATTATTATTATTATTATTATTATTATTATTATTATTATTATTATTATTATTATTATTATTATTATTATTATTATTATTATTATTATTATTATTATTATTATTATTGTTATTATTGTTATTATTGTTATTATTGTTATTATTGTTATTATTGTTATTATTGTTATTATTGTTATTATTGTTATTATTGTTATTATTGTTATTATTATTATTATTACTATTATTACTATTATTACTATTATTACTATTATTACTATTATTACTATTATTACTATTATTACTATTATTATTACTATTATTACTATTATTACTATTATTATTATTATTATTATTATTATTATTATTATTATTATTATTATTATTATTATTATTATTATTATTATTATTATTATTATTATTATTATTATTATTATTATTATTATTATTATTATTATTATTATTATTATTATTATTATTATTATTATTATTATTATTATTATTATTATTATTATTATTATTATTATTATTATTATTATTATTATTATTATTATTATTATTATTATTATTATTATTATTATTATTATTATTATTATTATTATTATTATTATTATTATTATTATTATTATTATTATTAACCTTGCCTTCATACCTGCCTTCCTGCCTGCCTTCTTGCCTGCTTTCCTCCCTTCCTGCCTGCCTTCTTGGTTGCCTTGCTGCCCTCTTTCGTGCCGTCCTGCCGTCTTGGCTGCCTTCCTGCCTGCCTTCCTGCCTACTCTTCTGCCTGCCTTCCTCCCTTCCTGCCTTCTTTCCTGCCTTCCCGCTGGCCTTACTGCCGTCCTGCCTTCTTGCCTGCCTTGCTGCTTTCTTGCCTGTCTTCCACCCTTCCTGCCCTCTTGCCGGCCTTCCTGCCTTCTTGCCGGCCTTACTGCCGTCCTAACTTCTTGCCCTCTTGCCTGCCTTGCTGCCTTCTAGCCTGCCTTCCCGCCGGCCTTACTGCCGTCCTACCTTCTTGCCCTCTTGCCTCCCTTCCTGCCTTCTTGCCTGCCTTGCTGCCCTCCTGCCTTCTTGCCTGCCCTGCTGCCTTCTTGCCTGCCTTGCTGCCTTTTTGCCTGCCTTCTTGTCTGCATATACTGGCCTCCAGCTTTATAATAAATTACCCATTATTATTATTATTATTATTATTATTATTATTATTATTATTATTATTATTATTATTATTATTATTATTATTATTATTATTATTATTATTATTATTATTATTATTATTATTATTATTATTATTATTATTATTATTATTATTATTATTATTATTATTATTATTATTATTATTATTATTATTATTATTATTATTATTATTATTATTATTATTATTATTATTATTATTATTATTATTATTATTATTATTATTATTATTATTATTATTATTATTACCTTGCCTTCATACCTGCCTTCTTGCCTGCCTTCCTCCCTTCCTGCCTGCCTTCTTGACTGCCTTCCTCCCTTCTTGCCTGCCTTCCTCCCTTCTTGCCTGCCTTGCTGTCTTCTTTCGTGCGGTCCTGCCGTCTTGCCTGCCTTCCTGCCCTCCTGCCTGCCTTCCTCCCTGCCTTCTTGCCTGCCTTCCGCCGGCCTTACTGCCGTCCTGCCTTCTTGTCCTCTTGCCTGCCTTCTTGCCTGCCTTGCTGCCTTCTTGCCCGCCTTCCTCCCTTCCTGCCTTCCTGCCTTCCCGCCGGCCTTACTGCCGTCCTACCTTCTTGCCTGCCTTCCTGCCGGCCTTACTGCCGTCCTACCTTCTTGCCCTCTTGCCTCCCTTCCTGCCTTCTTGCCTGCCTTGCTGCCCTCCTGCCTTCCTGCCCTCCTGCCTGCCTTCCTCCCTTCCTGCCTTCCGCCGGCCTTACTGCCGTCCTGCCTTCTTGTCCTCTTGCCTGCCTTCTTGCCTGCCTTGCTGCCTTCTTGCCCGCCTTCCTCCCTTCCTGCCTTCCTGCCTTCCCGCCGGCCTTACTGCCGTCCTACCTTCTTGCCTTCTTGCCTGCCTTCCTGCCGGCCTTACTGCCGTCCTACCTTCTTGCCCTCTTGCCTCCCTTCCTGCCTTCTTGCCTGCCTTGCTGCCCTCCTGCCTTCTTGCCTGCCTTGCTGCCTTCTTGCCTGCCCTTC
>JAUKNK010000638.1:75000-80000 GCA_030765055.1 Mantis religiosa | reverse complement strand
ATTATTATTATTATTATTATTATTATTATTATTATTATTATTATTATTATTATTATTATTATTATTATTATTATTATTATTATTATTATTATTATTATTATTATTATTATTATTATTATTATTATTATTATTATTATTATTATTATTATTATTATTATTATTATTATTATTATTATTATTATTATTATTATTATTATTATTATTATTATTATTATTATTATTATTATTATTATTATTATTATTATTATTATTATTATTATTATTATTATTATTATTATTATTATTATTATTATTATTATTATTATTATTATTATTATTATTATTATTATTATTATTATTATTATTATTATTATTATTATTATTATTATTATTATTATTATTATTATTATTATTATTATTATTAATCTTGCCTTCTTACCTGCCTTCCTGCCTTCTTCCCTGCCTTCCTCCCTTCCTGCCTGCCTTCCTCCCTTCCTGTTACCTTGCCTGCCTTGCTGCCTTCTTGCCTGCCTTGCTGCCTTCTTTGGTGCCGTCCTGCCTTCTTGCCTGCCTGCCTTCTTGCCTGCCCTCCTCCCTTCCTGCCTTCCCGCCGGCCTTACTGCCGTCCTGCCTTCTTGCCCTCTTGCCTGCCTTCTTGCCTGCCTTCCTCCCTTTCTGCCTGCCTTCATCCCTTCCTGCCTCCCTGCCTGCCTTCCTGCCCGCCTTTCTCCCTTTATGAATGCCTTCTTGCCTGCCTTCCTGCCTGCCCTCCTCCCTTCGAGCCTTCCCGCCGGCCTTCCTGCCGTCCTGCCTGCCTTCCCGCCGTCCTGCCTTCTTGCCTGCCTTCCTCCCTTCCTGCCACCTTGCCTGCCTTCTTGCCTGCCTTGCTGCCTTCTTTCGTGCCCTCCTGCCTTCTTGCCTGCCTTGCTGCCTACTTGTCTGCATTTACTGGCCTTCAGCTTTATAATAAATTACCCATTATTATTATTATTATTATTATTATTATTATTATTATTATTATTAATATTATTATTGTTATTGTTACTGTTACTGTTATTGTTATTGTTATTGTTATTATTATTATTATTATTATTATTATTATTATTATTATTATTATTATTATTATTATTATTATTATTATTATTATTATTATTATTATTATTATTATTATTATTATTATTATTATTATTATTACTATTACTATTACTATTATTATTATTATTATTATTATTATTATTATTATTATTATTATTATTATTATTATTATTATTATTATTATTATTATTATTATTATTATTATTATTATTATTATTATTATTATTATTATTATTATTATTATTATTATTATTATTATTATTATTATTATTATTATTATTATTATTATTATTATTATTATTATTATTATTATTATTATTATACTTATTATAATTATTATTATTATTATTATTATTATTATTATTATTATTATTATTATTATTATTATTATTATTATTATTATTATTATTATTATTATTATTATTATTATTATTATTATTATTATTATTATTATTATTATTATTATTATTATTATTATTATTATTATTATTATTATTATTATTATTATTATTATTATTATTATTATTATTATTATTATTATTATTATTATTATTATTATTATTATTATTATTATTATGATTATGATTATTATTATCATTTTCATTATGATTATGATTATCATTATCCTTATCATTATTATTATTATTAACCTTGCCCTCCTGCCTGCCTTCCTCCCTTCCGGCCTTCCTGCCTTCTTGACTGCCTTCCCGCCGGCCTTACTGCCGTCCTACCTTCTTGCCCTCTTGCCTGCCTTCTTGCCTTCTTGACTGCCTTCCCGCCGGCCTTACTGCCGTCCTACATTCTTGCCCTCTTGCCTGCCTTCTTGCCGGCCTTCCTGCCTTCTTGACTGCCTTCCCGCCGGCCTTACTGCCGTCCTACCTTCTTGCCTTCCTGCCTGCCTTCTTGGTTGCCTTCCTCCCTTCCTGCCTGCCTTCCTCCTTTCTTGCCTGCCTTGCTGCCTTCTTTCGTGCCGTCCTGACGTCTTGCCTGCCTTCCTGCCTGCCTTCCTCCCTTCCTGCCTTCTTGCCTGCCTTCCCGCCGGCCTTACTGCCGTCCTGCCTTCTTGTCCTCTTGCCTGCCTTCTTGCCTGCCTTGCTGCCTTCTTGCCCGCCTTCCTCCCTTCCTGCCTTCCTGCCTGCCTTCCCGCCGGCCTTACTGCCGTGCTACCTTCCTGCCTTCTTGCCTGCCTTCCTGCCGGCCTTACTGCCGTCCTACCTTCTTGCCCTCTTGCCTCCCTTCCTGCCTTCTTGCCTGCCTTGCTGCCCTCCTGCCTCCTTGCCTGCCCTGCTGCCTTCTTGCCTGACTTGCTGCCTTTTTGCCTGCCTTCTTGTCTGCATATACTGGCCTCCAGCTTTATAATAAGTTACCCATTATTATTATTATCATTAACCTTATCATTATCACTATCATCATTATCATTATTATGATTATTATTATTATTATTATTATTATTATTATTATTATTATTATTATTATTATTATTATTATTATTATTATTATTATTATTATTATTATTATTATTATTATTATTATTATTATTATTATTATTATTATTATTATTATTATTATTATTATTATTATTATTATTATTATTATTATTATTATTATTATTATTATTATTATTATTATTATTATTATTATTATTGTTATTGTTATTGTTATTGTTATTGTTATTGTTATTGTTATTGTTATTGTTATTGTTATTATTATTATTATTATTATTATTATTATTATTATTATTATTATTATTATTATTATTATTATTATTATTATTATTATTATTATTATTATTATTATTATTATTATTATTATTATTATTATTATTATTATTATTATTAGTATTACTATTATTATTATTATTATTATTATTATTATTATTATTATTATTATTATTATTATTTTATTATTATTATTATTATTATTATTATTATTATTATTATTATTATTATTATTATTATTATTATTATTATGATTATTATGATTATTATTATTATTATTATTATTATTATTATTATTATTATTATTATTATTATTATTATTATTATTATTATTATTATTATTATTATTATTATTATTATTATTATTATTATTATTATTATTATTATTATTATTATTATTATTATTATTATTATTATTATTATTATTATTATTATTATTATTATTATTATTATTATTATTATTATTATTATTATTATTATTATTATTATTATTATTATTATTATTATTATTATTATGATTATTATTATCATTTTCATTATGATTATGATTATGATTATCATTATCCTTATCATTATTATTATTAACCTTGCCTTCCTGCCTGCCTTCCTCCCTTCCGGCCTTCCTGCCTTCCTGACTGCCTTCCCGCCGGCCTTACTGCCGTCCTACCTTCTTGCCCTCTTGCCTGCCTTCTTGCCTTCTTGACTGCCTTCCCGCCGGCCTTACTGCCGTCCTACATTCTTGCCCTCTTGCCTGCCTTCTTGCCGGCCTTCCTGCCTTCTTGACTGCCTTCCCGCCGGCCTTACTTCCGTCCTACCTTCTTGCCTTCCTGCCTGCCTTCTTGGTTGCCTTCCTCCCTTCCTGCCTGCCTTCCTCCTTTCTTGCCTGCCTTGTTGCCTTCTTTCGTGCCGTCCTGACGTCTTGCCTGCCTTCCTGCCTGCCTTCCCGCCGGCCTTACTGCCGTCCTGCCTTCTTGTCCTCTTGCCTGCCTTCTTGCCTGCCTTGCTGCCTTCTTGCCCGCCTTCCTCCCTTCCTGCCTTCCTGCCTGCCTTCCCGCCGGCCTTACTGCCGTCCTACCTTCTGGCCTTCTTGCCTGCCTTCCTGCCGGCCTTACTGCCGTCCTACGTTCTTGCCCTCTTGCCTCCCTTCCTGCCTTCTTGCCTGCCTTGCTGCCCTCCTGCCTTCTTGCCTGCCCTGCTGCCTTCTTGCCTGACTTGCTGCCTTTTTGCCTGCCTTCTTGTCTGCATATACTGGCCTCCAGCTTTATAATAAGTTACCCATTATTATTATTATCATTATCCTTATCATTATCATTATTATGATTATTATTATTATTATTATTATTATTATTATTATTATTATTATTATTATTATTATTATTATTATTATTATTATTATTATTATTATTATTATTATTATTATTATTATTATTATTGTTATTGTTATTGTTATTGTTATTGTTATTGTTATTGTTATTGTTATTGTTATTGTTATTGTTATTGTTATTGTTATTGTTATTGTTATTGTTATTGTTATTGTTATTGTTATTGTTATTGTTATTGTTATTGTTATTGTTATTGTTATTGTTATTGTTATTGTTATTGTTATTGTTATTGTTATTGTTATTGTTATTGTTATTGTTATTGTTATTGTTATTGTTATTGTTATTGTTATTGTTATTATTATTATTATTATTATTATTATTATTATTATTATTATTATTATTATTATTATTATTATTATTATTATTATTATTATTATTATTATTATTATTATTATTATTATTATTATTATTATTATTATTATTATTATTATTATTATTATTATTATTATTATTATTATTATTATTATTATTATTATTATTATTATTATTATTATTATTATTATTATTATTATTATTATTATTATTATTATTATTATTATTATTATTATTATTATTATTATTATTATTATTATTATTATTAATCTTGCCTTCTTACCTGCCTTCCTGCCTTCTTCCCTGCCTTCCTCCCTTCCTGCCTGCCTTCCTCCCTTCCTGTTACCTTGCCTGCCTTGCTGCCTTCTTGCCTGCCTTGCTGCCTTCTCTTGCCTGCCTGCCTTCTTGCCTGCCCTCCTCCCTTCCTGCCTTCCCGCCGGCCTTACTGCCGTCCTGCCTTCTTGCCCTCTTGCCTGCCTTCTTGCCTGCCTTCCTCCCTTTCTGCCTGCCTTCA
>JAUKNK010000638.1:62500-67500 GCA_030765055.1 Mantis religiosa | reverse complement strand
CCTTCCTGCCTTCCTGCCTGCCTTCCCGCCGGCCTTACTGCCGTCCTACCTTCTTGCCTTCTTGCCTGCCTTCCTGCCGGCCTTACTGCCGTCCTACCTTCTTGCCCTCTTGCCTCCCTTCCTGCCTATTGCCTGCCTTGCTGCCCTCCTGCCTTCTTGCCTGCCCTGCTGCCTTCTTGCCTGACTTGCTGCCTTTTTGCCTGCCTTCTTGTCTGCATATACTGGCCTCCAGCTTTATAATAAATTACCCATTATTATTATTATTATTATTATTATTATTATTATTATTATTATTATTATTATTATTATTATTATTATTATTATTATTATTATTATTATTATTATTATTATTATTATTATTATTATTATTATTATTATTATTATTATTATTATTATTATTATTATTATTATTATTATTATTATTATTATTATTATTATTATTATTATTATTATTATTATTATTATTATTATTATTATTATTGTTATTGTTATTGTTATTGTTATTGTTATTGTTATTGTTATTGTTATTGTTATTGTTATTGTTATTGTTATTGTTATTGTTATTGTTATTGTTATTGTTATTGTTATTGTTATTGTTATTGTTATTGTTATTGTTATTGTTATTGTTATTGTTATTGTTATTGTTATTGTTATTGTTATTGTTATTATTATTATTATTATTATTATTATTATTATTATTATTATTATTATTATTATTATTATTATTATTATTATTATTATTATTATTATTATTATTATTATTATTATTATTATTATTATTATTATTATTATTATTATTATTATTATTATTATTATTATTATTATTATTATTATTATTATTATTATTATTATTATTATTATTATTATTATTATTATTATTATTATTATTATTATTATTATTATTATTATTATTATTATTATTATTATTATTATTATTATTATTATTATTATTATTATTATTATTATTATTATTATTATTTTATATTATTATTATTATTATTATTATTATTATTATTATTATTATTATTATTATTATTATTATTATTATTATTATTATTATTATTATTATTATTATTATTATTATTATTATTATTATTATTATTATTATTATTATTATTATTATTATTATTATTATTATTATTATTATTATTATTATTATTAATCTATTATTATTAATCTTGCCTTCTTACCTGCCTTCCTGCCTTCTTCCCTGCCTTCCTCCCTTCCTGCCTGCCTTCCTCCCTTCCTGTTACCTTGCCTGCCTTGCTGCCTTCTTGCCTGCCTTGCTGCCTTCTTTGGTGCCGTCCTGCCTTCTTGCCTGCCTGCCTTCTTGCCTGCCCTCCTCCCTTCCTGCCTTCCCGCCGGCCTTACTGCCGTCCTGCCTTCTTGCCCTCTTGCCTGCCTTCTTGCCTGCCTTCCTCCCTTTCTGCCTGCCTTCATCCCTTCCTGCCTCCCTGCCTGCCTTCCTGCCCGCCTTTCTCCCTTTATGAATGCCTTCTTGCCTGCCTTCCTGCCTGCCCTCCTCCCTTCGAGCCTTCCCGCCGGCCTTCCTGCCGTCCTGCCTGCCTTCCCGCCGTCCTGCCTTCTTGCCTGCCTTCCTCCCTTCCTGCCACCTTGCCTGCCTTCTTGCCTGCCTTGCTGCCTTCTTTCGTGCCCTCCTGCCTTCTTGCCTGCCTTGCTGCCTACTTGTCTGCATTTACTGGCCTTCAGCTTTATAATAAATTACCCATTATTATTATTATTATTATTATTATTATTATTATTATTATTATTATTATTATTATTATTATTATTATCATCATCATCATCATCATCATCATCATCATCATCATCATCATCATCATCATCATCATCATCATCATCATCATCATCATCATCATCATCATCATCATCATCATCATCATCATCATCATCATCATCATCATCATCATCATCATCATCATCATCATCATCATCATCATCATCATCATCATCATCATCATCATCATCATCATCATCATCATCATTATTATTATTATTATTATTATTATTATTATTATTATTATTATTATTATTATTATTATTATTATTATTATTATTATTATTATTATTATTATTATTATTATTATTATTATTATTATTATTATTATTATTATTATTATTATTATTATTATTATTTTTAACCTTGCCTTCATACCTGCCTTCTTGCCTGCCTTCCTCCCTTCCTGCCTGCCTTCTTGACTGCCTTCCGCCCTTCTTGCCTGCCTTCCTCCCTTCTTGCCTGCCTTGCTGTCTTCTTTCGTGCGGTCCTGCCGTCTTGCCTGCCTTCCTGCCCTCCTGCCTGCCTTCCTCCCTTCCTGCCTTCTTGCCTGCCTTCCGCCGGCCTTACTGCCGTCCTGCCTTCTTGTCCTCTTGCCTGCCTTCTTGCCTGCCTTGCTGCCTTCTGCCTTGCTGCCTTCTTGCCCGCCTTCCTCCCTTCCTGCCTTCCTGCCTGCCTTCCCGCCGGCCTTACTGCCGTCCTACCTTCTTGCCTTCTTGCCTGCCTTCCTGCCGGCCTTACTGCCGTCCTACCTTCTTGCCCTCTTGCCTCCCTTCCTGCCTATTGCCTGCCTTGCTGCCCTCCTGCCTTCTTGCCTGCCCTGCTGCCTTCTTGCCTGACTTGCTGCCTTTTTGCCTGCCTTCTTGTCTGCATATACTGGCCTCCAGCTTTATAATAAATTACCCATTATTATTATTATTAATTATTATTATTATTATTATTATTATTATTATTATTATTATTATTATTATTATTATTATTATTATTATTATTATTATTATTATTATTATTATTATTATTATTATTATTATTATTATTATTATTATTATTATTATTATTATTATTATTATTATTATTATTATTATTATTATTATTATTATTATTATTATTATTATTATTATTATTATTATTATTATTATTATTATTATTATTATTATTATTATTATTATTATTATTATTATTATTATTATTATTATTATTATTATTATTATTATTATTATTATTATTATTATTATTATTATTATTATTATTATTATTATTATTATTATTATTATTATTATTATTATTATTATGATTATTATTATCATTTTCATTATGATTATGATTATGATTATCATTATCCTTATCATTATTATTATTATTAACCTTGCCTTCCTGCCTGCCTTCCTCCCTTCCGGCCTTCCTGCCTTCCTGACTGCCTTCCCGCCGGCCTTACTGCCGTCCTACCTTCTTGCCCTCTTGCCTGCCTTCTTGCCTTCTTGACTGCCTTCCCGCCGGCCTTACTGCCGTCCTACATTCTTGCCCTCTTGCCTGCCTTCTTGCCGGCCTTCCTGCCTTCTTGACTGCCTTCCCGCCGGCCTTACTTCCGTCCTACCTTCTTGCCTTCCTGCCTGCCTTCTTGGTTGCCTTCCTCCCTTCCTGCCTGCCTTCCTCCTTTCTTGCCTGCCTTGTTGCCTTCTTTCGTGCCGTCCTGACGTCTTGCCTGCCTTCCTGCCTGCCTTCCCGCCGGCCTTACTGCCGTCCTGCCTTCTTGTCCTCTTGCCTGCCTTCTTGCCTGCCTTGCTGCCTTCTTGCCCGCCTTCCTCCCTTCCTGCCTTCCTGCCTGCCATCCCGCCGGCCTTACTGCCGTCCTACCTTCTGGCCTTCTTGCCTGCCTTCCTGCCGGCCTTACTGCCGTCCTACGTTCTTGCCCTCTTGCCTCCCTTCCTGCCTTCTTGCCTGCCTTGCTGCCCTCCTGCCTTCTTGCCTGCCCTGCTGCCTTCTTGCCTGACTTGCTGCCTTTTTGCCTGCCTTCTTGTCTGCATATACTGGCCTCCAGCTTTATAATAAGTTACCCATTATTATTATTATCATTATCCTTATCATTATCATTATTATGATTATTATTATTATTATTATTATTATTATTATTATTATTATTATTATTATTATTATTATTATTATTATTATTATTATTATTATTATTATTATTATTATTATTATTATTATTATTATTATTATTATTGTTATTGTTATTGTTATTGTTATTGTTATTGTTATTGTTATTGTTATTGTTATTGTTATTGTTATTGTTATTGTTATTGTTATTGTTATTGTTATTATTATTATTATTATTATTATTATTATTATTATTATTATTATTATTATTATTATTATTATTATTATTATTATTATTATTATTATTATTATTATTATTATTATTATTATTATTATTATTATTATTATTATTATTATTATTATTATTATTATTATTATTATTATTATTATTATTAATCTTGCCTTCTTACCTGCCTTCCTGCCTTCTTCCCTGCCTTCCTCCCTTCCTGCCTGCCTTCCTCCCTTCCTGTTACCTTGCCTGCCTTGCTGCCTTCTTGCCTGCCTTGCTGCCTTCTTTGGTGCCGTCCTGCCTTCTTGCCTGCCTGCCTTCTTGCCTGCCCTCCTCCCTTCCTGCCTTCCCGCCGGCCTTACTGCCGTCCTGCCTTCTTGCCCTCTTGCCTGCCTTCTTGCCTGCCTTCCTCCCTTTCTGCCTGCCTTCATCCCTTCCTGCCTCCCTGCCTGCCTTCCTGCCCGCCTTTCTCCCTTTATGAATGCCTTCTTGCCTGCCTTCCTGCCTGCCCTCCTCCCTTCGAGCCTTCCCGCCGGCCTTCCTGCCGTCCTGCCTGCCTTCCCGCCGTCCTGCCTTCTTGCCTGCCTTCCTCCCTTCCTGCCACCTTGCCTGCCTTCTTGCCTGCCTTGCTGCCTTCTTTCGTGCCCTCCTGCCTTCTTGCCTGCCTTGCTGCCTACTTGTCTGCATTTACTGGCCTTCAGCTTTATAATAAATTACCCATTATTATTATTATTATAATTATTATTATTATTATTATTATTATTATTATTATTATTATTATTATTATTATTATTATTATTATTATTATTATTATTATTATCATCATCATCATCATCATCATCATCATCATCATCATCATCATCATCATCATCATCA
>JAUKNK010000638.1:30000-32500 GCA_030765055.1 Mantis religiosa | reverse complement strand
TTATTATTATTATTATTATTATTATTATTATTATTATTATTATTATTATTATTATTATTATTATTATTATTATTATTATTATTATTATTATTATTATTATTATTATTATTATTATTATTATTATTATTATTATTATTAGTATTACTATTACTATTATTATTATTATTGTTATTATTATTATTATTATTATTATTATTATTATTATTATTATTATTATTATTATTATTATTATTATTATTATTATTATTATTATTATTATTATTATTATTATTATTATTATTATTATTATTATTATTATTATTATTATTATTATTATTATTATTATTATTATTATTATTATTATTATTATTATTATTATTATTATTATTATTATTATTATGATGATTATTATCATTTTCATTATGATTATGATTATCATTATCCTTATCATTATTATTATTATTAACCTTGCCTTCCTGCCTGCCTTCCTCCCTTCCGGCCTTCCTGCCTTCCTGACTGCCTTCCCGCCGGCCTTACTGCCGTCCTACCTTCTTGCCCTCTTGCCTGCCTTCTTGCCTTCTTGACTGCCTTCCCGCCGGCCTTACTGCCGTCCTACATTCTTGCCCTCTTGCCTGCCTTCTTGCCGGCCTTCCTGCCTTCTTGACTGCCTTCCCGCCGGCCTTACTTCCGTCCTACCTTCTTGCCTTCCTGCCTGCCTTCGTGGTTGCCTTCCTCCCTTCCTGCCTGCCTTCCTCCTTTCTTGCCTGCCTTGTTGCCTTCTTTCGTGCCGTCCTGACGTCTTGCCTGCCTTCCTGCCTGCCTTCCCGCCGGCCTTACTGCCGTCCTGCCTTCTTGTCCTCTTGCCTGCCTTCTTGCCTGCCTTGCTGCCTTCTTGCCCGCCTTCCTCCCTTCCTGCCTTCCTGCCTGCCATCCCGCCGGCCTTACTGCCGTCCTACCTTCTGGCCTTCTTGCCTGCCTTCCTGCCGGCCTTACTGCCGTCCTACGTTCTTGCCCTCTTGCCTCCCTTCCTGCCTTCTTGCCTGCCTTGCTGCCCTCCTGCCTTCTTGCCTGCCCTGCTGCCTTCTTGCCTGACTTGCTGCCTTTTTGCCTGCCTTCTTGTCTGCATATACTGGCCTCCAGCTTTATAATAAGTTACCCATTATTATTATTATCATTATCCTTATCATTATCATTATTATGATGATTATTATTATTATTATTATTATTATTATTATTATTATTATTATTATTATTATTATTATTATTATTATTATTATTATTATTATTGTTATTGTTATTGTTATTGTTATTGTTATTGTTATTGTTATTGTTATTGTTATTGTTATTGTTATTGTTATTGTTATTGTTATTGTTATTGTTATTGTTATTGTTATTGTTATTGTTATTGTTATTATTATTATTATTATTATTATTATTATTATTATTATTATTATTATTATTATTATTATTATTATTATTATTATTATTATTATTATTATTATTATTATTATTATTATTATTATTATTATTATTATTATTATTATTATTATTATTATTATTATTATTATTATTATTATTATTATTATTATTATTATTATTATTATTATTATTATTATTATTATTATTATTATTATTATTATTATTATTATTATTATTATTATTATTATTATTATTATTATTATTATTATTATTATTATTATTATTATTATTATTATTATTATTATTATTATTATTATTATTATTATTATTATTATTATTATTATTATTATTATTATTATTATTATTATTATTATTATTATTATTATTATTATTATTATTATTATTATTATTAATCTTGCCTTCTTACCTGCCTTCCTGCCTTCCTCCCTTCCTGCCTGCCTTCCTCCCTTCCTGTTACCTTGCCTGCCTTGCTGCCTTCTTGCCTGCCTTGCTGCCTTCTTTGGTGCCGTCCTGCCTTCTTGCCTGCCTGCCTTCTTGCCTGCCCTCCTCCCTTCCTGCCTTCCCGCCGGCCTTACTGCCGTCCTGCCTTCTTGCCCTCTTGCCTGCCTTCTTGCCTGCCTTCCTCCCTTTCTGCCTGCCTTCATCCCTTCCTGCCTCCCTGCCTGCCTTCCTGCCCGCCTTTCTCCCTTTATGAATGCCTTCTTGCCTGCCTTCCTGCCTGCCCTCCTCCCTTCGAGCCTTCCCGCCGGCCTTCCTGCCGTCCTGCCTGCCTTCCCGCCGTCCTGCCTTCTTGCCTGCCTTCCTCCCTTCCTGCCACCTTGCCTGCCTTCTTGCCTGCCTTGCTGCCTTCTTTCGTGCCCTCCTGCCTTCTTGCCTGCCTTGCTGCCTACTTGTCTGCATTTACTGGCCTTCAGCTTTATAATAAATTACCCATTATTATTATTATTATTATTATTATTATTATTATTATTATTATTATTATTATTATTATTATTATTATTATTATTATTATTATTATTATTATTATTATTATTATTATTATTATTATTATTATTATTATTATTATTATTATTATTATTAT